>MJUU01015765.1:0-12610 GCA_002080025.1 Modiolus philippinarum | reverse complement strand
CCCCCCCCCCCCCCCCCGAGAAAGCAAGATGGTGCATAATCATGGCATTTCCACGGCATTTTCAATATTGAATTTTCACGAGGTGCGGTTAAAATTGAATTAAAATCACGTAAAAAATGGCCCTTTTTATCACATTATTTTCATGGGGTTTCATGGGTTAAATGCAAAATGTCCTAAGCTGTGAAAGCTTCACATGTTCCATGCTCAGCGTCATAAATTGGTCTAAGGATTGCATTTTTTCACAATACAAAATATAAGAGGTTATAAAATGTCATTGGCATCTCCATGAGGTGTTGAGCACAATTTCAAATGTACATAACATAGATATATTTGAAGATTGATTTCTCCGAATATTTTTTTCATCAATCCGTGGCTAATTATTTATTTATATATACAGAATCAAAATAACTAAAAAATGTTTAAAACAAAAGTCCAATTATCAAATTTCATATAACAATATAAAAAATTAATCAGACCTTCATTATCCAAAACAAAAACGGCGAGAAAACTTGAACGGCGTTATTCTGAGGAAAATATCGTACCATCATTTGGAGCCATAAAAGATGACGCCCAGTCAATTGACCAAAACACAGCAGCTTTTGATCAATGGTTAAAAAACAAGCAAATGGACCCCAAATTTTCTTTATCGAATTCAGGATAAGAAAGATGTGAGAATGTCTGGGTAAAATGTGAAAACAAAACAGTAGACAATTTTATAATACACGCAACTATAAGTATTTTGTATGAGAAACTGCACTTTTTATTCCATATTCCTTGAGAAATAAGCAATTTTAAACTATATACCATTTTATTAAAAATGCACGGTGATGCCACGTTTCCTGTTGTCCCCCGCTTACCATTCACGTTACAATATATATATAAACAGAGGGAAATGAAGCAAAAAACCGGATGAAATTTCATTAAATCGTTTTGATTTCTTACACTTAAGAAAATAAAACTTTTTTCTTCTTTTTTTTTCTTGATACCAAAATGTATAACACATAGATCGTTACAGCAAATTTGTTTAACCATGTACTCTCAAACTCACTTAATTTGCCTTGCAATTTCGTATCAGGCAAAGATTATAATCCATTCATACCCAATCAGTTATCACACATAAGATACAATTGTCTTCTTCAAAGTTATATATAGATAGATTGACCTTGGGAAAAGAAAGACTTTCAGCTTAAAAGTCAGATTAAAAAACTAAAATAAGGATTCTAATGTTTCTTTTTTTTTTAATTTCAACATAGTTTAAAGTAGTTAACTTCCAATTATAATGTATTATATTTGCTAGTAGACTAGGTTTAAAAACTGTATTGCATAATTCTGGAATAAAATTTCATCCCCTACTCTTCAACCGAACTTTTTATCAAACTTTGCTACTAAAGTTGTAAAATTACTTGGTACATGTACATGCTTAACTAAATCAGAAATGAGAAAAAATCTGTATGATTTGTGCCAGCTCTAGCGTAACAAATCCACTGTGAAACGAACACTCCGTTAGCAGGAGAAACTGGAATATTACTGTCACTGTTAGAGAAATCGATAACTTTCAAATTAAAATCGTCCTTTTTGTCGTAAATTTTAGTACTGAGATGACAATTTTCGTCAAATTCGAGATGTATTAATGAAGGAAAGATAACAGGAAACACTTACAATGGCCGAACATTACAATCACATGCATCAATCCACTAGAGAACTGCACATGAAAAACAATAAAATGACAAAATACAAACATATACAACGATAGGAACTCGGGATAGCCTGACTTGGTATCGGCACTAGCAGCAGCTAGCGGTAGGGTTAAACCCGTTTATGGGTACCCAAACCTCCCCTTTCTCTATCCCATTTCCCTATAGTATAACAATCATACAAATAAAACCAATCACAGGTAGACCTCTAACTCCAAGACCACAATCTTGAAAAGGAAAGAATAAGACAAAACGTAATTTCTCATTAGATTTAGTTATCTTCCTGTCCGCCCTATTAAGCAATGCTTCAAAACTTTCCGTCCCATACGGTCATTTAAAAAAATTCTTTAAAAGATATTAGTCCCTTGTGGAAAATTTGTAGTTTCGGTCCGAAATCTGATACTAGATTCTTCTTTTTTATACTTAATACTTGGGTGATCATTTCTTTTTAATGTCTACGATCTTTCAAAGGCAATCGCCGCTGAGTTGCTACCGGACACTACCATAATGGATGGGGAGAAATGGTGCGCCATAAAAACGGTTTAAGCCATCATTTCTTTCGAAACGACTTTACAAAGCAGACCATTGTGGTCGACAATTTGTTGCAGGGGTTTGCCACCTTCCATGTCTTTTTTCCTCTTGAACCTTGGCTCTTGGCAATTCTGTTCAGAAATTTTGTTTATTACCCCCATTGCTACCATGAATTGTTACAAGATTTCTTGAATCCACCGAAAAACAAAATTAGTGTTGCGCAAAAAAATGGCTGAAGTGCAAATGACAGTTGTACCCACCCAGGAGACACTGTTTGATGAGACTAATCAATACATATATTAATATAAGTGGGTATTCATTTGCATGTAAAAAGTGGATAACAAGAAACATCTACAATGGCTGAAAATTACAATCATATGCCACAATCTGCCAGGGAACTACACAGTAAAACACAAATAAGACAAAAGACAAACGCTGGGAATTTGATTTTATTTCTTGTCAAAATTAAGAATTGATTACATCAATTTCTTGAATTGGGTGTACACAAGATCATTTTGCTTCAATAATAAAGTTTAATCTAAAAATAATAGATTAATTTACTTAAATGTTTAGGTCGTTTCAAATAACAAAAAAAACAGAGAAGCATTATACACGTTATACAACATATTATGTAATACTACTGAAAAAATCTGTCCTTGAAAATTTGCATTAGTGTCAATACTGTGTGCAAATATTTTTTTAAAAATGTCATCAATTTAACTTTTGTGTTTGAATTCTTCAGATAAAAGAAAAATCGAACAGTTGTTCTACAATTATTTCAAACAAAAAGTAGCCATGTGCTACTCTGTTAACTAAAACTCGAATACTAGGTTAACGTCGAAGGGATATGGCATAATTGTACATTAGCCCAAGTCCCTATAATAAATAGTTAACAAATAAGGAGGCGATACTTTTACTATTTTTCTCAATCTTGACGTCACCATAAGGCCTTTGGATGTTTTGAAAAGTGGAAATCCTGCTAAACGATGTTCGCTGGTCAATTTTAAAATAAATAAAACTTCAAATAAATATATTTTATGTTAGAAAAGTGAAAAAGAAGTAATTTAAGCAAAAAAAATGATGGGTTGCTGATCTATGAGATATATGTGATTAAAAATTTGGCGGGAAACTGCAATCCTCTGAATTTTTCATAATAAGCTATAACTGTCCATGAACAATTGTGACAAAATAAATAGGATTTGATGAAATTTTGTCAGAATACTCCTAAAGATGTATTAGATGAATTAATCATTCAAAAAAGTGGGTTCGTGGGCAAAACATTATAATGCTTTCGAATGGATTAAACCAGAGAAATCCGAATATCTGACAGAAAAACCAAAACGTGACCAGCAAATATCCTTATAGTAAGGTAAGTGAGGTAAGAAAGTCAACACTTTCTTCAACAATATGGTAATATTATCCATAAGTCAAAGATTATGATTAGGGCAAAATTATGGAGTGGTTGAATAATACTGTGTAGTCACATCTAAACGCCTTTTATAAGGGCTGACAGCAAGACGTTACAAAAACAGGATAACATTTAACACCTACAATGGCCAGGAACTACATTCACATGCCACAATTTACAAGCAAACTGTACCAGAAAAAACAATAAAGAAAACAAGAGACAAACATAAATAACGATAACTCGTCTACGTTTGACATGTAAAAAGGTTTGTATTGGGAGTATGATTTGTGAAAATACCCTTGAAAAAGTATAAAACATGATTTTACATATTTTCTCCAGTCAAATGTAAAACAAGGGGCTATTTCACTTAAGTATATGAGGTGATTTACTTGAAGGTACCCTTTTAGGTACTCTTACAACTATTATTTTTGGTAAATGTAGTTTTTATATTTCGTTTATACCAGATAAAGGCACTTTAATGTAGAGATACAACCATTACATTCTGTTTTAGTGAGAGAGAACCGAACCGTCAATCTATAACAAATAATTCAAGGGCAATGGCAAAATCAGAAAAAACAAAGAAATAAAGAAACAAAGGCATAACATGAGAAGGGCATAGAGAGAAAAATGAAAACACATAACAACACGGACCCAAAAAAAACCTTGGGTGAGATCATGTGCACCGATAGAGTGAGCAACACCTGCTTCTTATGACACCATATCAAATCTGATCGTAAGGTCAAAGTTAGAGGTTGCACTAAGGTAAACAAACACAATTCACAAACCACGCCTCTTTTGGGGAGAATATACACATGAATATTCATGTGCAGTACATACAAATAATGGCTGCCATGGAATCAAAGCATATGTTATATAAAGAGGTAGTTAGAGAATATAAAAACGAGGACCAGAGGTGGTTATTTATTTGAACTTTTCTAGCTGCCAAATAGTCAGTGAAGCAGGGACAAAATTTTTGCTAAAAAATTTGTACGTTCCTGAAAGGTCAATATTTGGGAGCATACAAAGTGGGAAAATATGCCGCACAGCCCTATTTTTTTATTCTTGGAAAAAAGTGGTGCATGTCATCTTTTCAAATAAATATAAGAATCTTTATGAAACTTCCCCATTTGTGAGTGACAGCATTTGCTGTTCAGGGAGTTCTTATGGGGATTTGCATTGTGGCTATTTACTAGAGTGCAACCTAGATTCGATTTGCCATATGAAACTTTCGGAGTTTTGTTTGCCAAAATTGTAGAGCAGACATAACAAATTCAATTTGAAAGTGTGTTAAATGCGACAGAGTAATAATTTAAAGATCTGATGGCATTCATACAAATTATATTTTCCCTTTCGAAAAAAGCACTATAAATTTGCCACCTACCTAAACAAGGAACCAAATAGCGAACTGGAAATTCCTCTAAACTTTTACCCGTCAGAGCATTCGACTGTGACTGTGATTAATTTGGAATGATATCCTTGCAAGAAACAAATTTAAAGAAATCATGTTGAATATACAGTTTCCGGGGAAGGTGAATTTAAAGTTTAGAATTCCAACCATCATCAGTTTGTTAAATTTCTACAGTACAGTGTTTCTAGACAGTGGAATATGAAATGTTTTTAAAATTCAACACCGCGTCTGGCTTTTTGCAATAACCTTTAAGCTCTATTACCTATCTAGGACTTAAGTTTACACTGATCAGCTGGAGATAATGTGTCTTTTTGTCTATTTCGTGTTGATTTAAACAGCCTCTTGTATTTTATCGCATGAATATAACACAATTCGTAGTCATTATTATTACGTAATGCCTCGTCTTTCAACAGTGTTTCAAATTACATGTGTATTAGCTGATTAGTATAAATATTGAAATACAAATACGACAGTCAAAGAGTTTTCCACCATTTTAAAACAACGACAAAAGAATACCGAAGGAACAATTGGAATTGTTATTCACAAAAATTGAAGTCCGAATAGGGCCTGTAAGTCTCGTATAATTTTGGAACTTCCGGGATCAGAAATTGTATCCGGAAGTTACATTCTAAACAAAGATATATGACGTTTCAAACAAAAATTTGAACGTCACAATCATTTGACGTCATGTTTTGGCGGGAAATGTTTTCGAATTGCCTGTTTATCGTTGATTCTCGTGAGTCACATGACGAAACTTACATACACTATACATGGCCAAAACGAGAACACAGAAAACAATAAAGTAAGACGGCAACAAAACGCAGAAATAAAAACACAATATTCAAAACCAAGCCGAGTGTGAACTCGTATGAAACTACGACTGACACAAGTCAAAACTCAAATAAAGAAATACACAATAACTTCGGTATTTAGTTATTTGTTACCACTGGCTCGATGCCTCTGCTGGTGGATTGTAAGTCCCCGAGGGTATTCACCAGCCCAGTAGTCAGTACTTCGGTGCTGACCCGAAAGCCGACTATATTTCAAATCTTGCAATATCAAAATTTTTGTAAATTTTGTCGAAACTAAAGAGTATATTCCTCATGCAAAGCTCTATCCTTAGCTGATTTTGGCTTTATATTTAGATCATATTGGTTATTTGTTCCATATCAGTATTTGAACATCTTTGAGTTAATGGTCTTAGAAAAGTTTAGATTTTACCTGCTCTGAAGATACCTTATTTGTCGAAATGCGCATATGCAGAAAATACATTAACAGTAACTTCGGTATTTAGGTATTTGATATACAAAAAAAAATACTAAAAGCTGAAGCTCTGACAGAAGAATTCCAAAAACAACTGAGAGTGAAATTGGTGGTCCGGAAGGGTTAGCATGTCCTGCTTTATTAACAGCACCCGTCACACTGTCAGGAAGTCAATCTAGGATATAGCCATAATCGGTATAGTCAAATCTGGTAATCTAGCTGTTCGCGATCATTTAAGACACGTCGTGTCACCTGATGATACCTAAGTTTTTATAGGGGTTCACACTGCTCGTGCTTTAGTTTTGAGGCGTTTTTGTTTTTTGTTATGTCTTTGTCATACTGTCTCAATTCGTGTTGCCGTGAATTGCAGTGATTTTAGATTCATGATTTTAGAATTTCCCCTTTACTCGTTCTTGCTTCGGTATTCGTTTGACGATGTGTCTTTCAATTATGTTTTGGTGACGACCATAGAATTTTTTCAGGGATGAAGGTAACATTTGCTAAACAAATACCCTTAGCTTAGATTACAAAAGTCCAGCTTCATCAATATACAGCAAATAACTTTGAAGCACATTGAGATAGATGATGGAAATTTCCCCTAAATTTTGGATCATGAAGAGAAAGTACTTCGTCTTTATAGCGGCAGCTTAAAATAAAGAACAGAGCTTAATGCTTTTGCTTTCTCTGAATTAGTCATTGGCCTCTTACGAGAAAAGGGAGAGGTAAGCTAAAAGGGGTGCACAATTTATTACATAGGAATCCTGTTGTCTGTTGAAAACGCAGTCTCCGAATTCTACAAAAACATTGTAGATCGTATATTCTAACATTTTGAATGTGTCAGTCTCAGTGTTTTTCTTATTTGAATCAGGATGGTGTTAAACAAAATATGTTTTCTGTTTCCCTGCTACTTACAAAATGTACTTGCATTAATGTATCATATAAGCAGTTAATGTTGTCTTGAACTTACTATGAGGTAAGAGTGTTTACTCTTTGTTGAAGGCCTCTTGGTGACTTTAAGATGAAGAACAACAGTCAAGGCGTTGTTCCATTTGCTTGATACTACCATGTATTCGTAGGGATATTGTCCGATGTACATTAACTCCATATCCTTTGATTGGTTTATTTCAAATTTTTTAGTAGCAAGGTTATATAAAGAGTAGAAAAATCAAGAGTTTGAATGTTATGGCTATCGATGAGCATTGTTGCAGATATGTGTTCAAGAAGGCATTTATCAAACTCCACATCAGATTCAAGCCGCTCGTTGAATAAGCTTTATCGCAGCGTTTTTGTCAGGCCATCCCTGACTATGGGTAACAAAATAGTGAGATACTGTGAAAGGGGTTTAGTTATGCATCTGGACGATACCGCAATGTACCTCTGTATGGATTCTTATGAAGTTTAAGTATCCAGTAGATGTTAAAGAATTGATTGTATTCATCATCGTCTTTGATGTCAAAGGAAGCTAAAACTGAAGTGTGATTTTTAACAACTAAATCGTCTCTCGATATTGCAGTAATTGTAATAGCAGAGTGTCCTGATGAACTATCAATGCCGATCTTCTTCACAAGGCAGTCGACATAATGTTTCGTACACCATATCTGTATGTTAAGGGACTTTGTCTGCAGGGACAACGGCGTAATTTTCATTGAGATTGGTCAGAGATTTTAATACAAAAGGATTTTCAAAAATACTGGGATTTGAATTCATAATAGAGGTGGCTCACTCAACACATTTCTGAATTTTTGTCAGATTTCCGGACTCCTCTGTTTTTCTCCAGTTTAAAGACTAAGAGAATTTTGCACACGGACCTCCACTTTTGATTTTAAATAAACAGTGTTTACAAAGCCTTTTGACAATCTCACTGGTTTGTCATTATAAGCATACAAATGGTTTGAGAACTATGTTACCTCTGGCAATATTGTCATCTTACTTTGGATATAAACCCGAGATTATAAATTTTCGGAGGTTAGTTAAGTTACACTTACAAGATCATTATAGCCATCTTTGAATGTCATTTAACTTCGTATCAGTTGGTAGGCTGTGCAGTTCGTGTGTTGCATCAATTATTTTCCCGCCACATTCAGAAATCGGATTTACATCCGGTTTTCAGTTTCGTTGTATTGATTTCGTACATTGTCCGGCGTTCCGGTAAATGTATTTGCATCAGATGTTGTATCGCAATTGCCATCCACTTCCTCAAGAGAGAGTACAACCGGACTTGTAGTGTTTCCTTCTATTTGCGACTGTAGAAAAATGGGTAATGATATAGTGTTATACCGAATTTTTATTGGGCTGTTTTATATCAAGATTAGTATGCCATCATTCAAAAAAGTTAAATATGTATCCTTAAATGTATATGATATCCTTCAATGGATATTCATTGGAAGTTCGAAAAGGCTTTTGCAAAAAGTGCTGTTAAAATTAAGTCAATCTTTTTGTAGTATTTCGTGTTACTTAATAATGTTTAATTTACTTTTATTATCCGGAGATATTGAATCTAATCCAGGTCCAGGAGGTACACCAAACGTTACTGAAAATGTATTGTCTATTTTTCATAGTAATATAAGAAGTCTTAGAAATAAGACTGATTATATTACCATTATTGTAGCGGATTTTGTGGTTTTCTTCTCCGAAACTCATTAAGATGAGAACGTTAACAATAGCGATATTTTGATAGAAGGGTTCGAACAGCCAGTAAGAAAAGACAGGGACTCAAATGGGGGAGGATTAATTCTTTACCATAGAAGTTGTGTTCATATAAAAAGAAGACCTGACTTAGAATATGAAAATATCGAAAGTATGTGGTTTGAGTTGAAAAGCAAACTACAAACTATACTAATCAATATTAATTATCGATCTGGGAGACAGTCTCACATCTATTATTGGCAGTTTTTTGAACAGATGCTTAAGCAGGCCCATGACGAGAATAATAATATTATATGTTTAGGAGACATAAACAAAAACTTCATGGGAGACCTCCCTCAGTTTTTAAGGAATATTTTGGTGATTAATGGTCTAGTAAATATAATAAACAAACCCACCCGTTTTGACCCTCATACAGGTAATACGTCTTTACTTGATCGAATACTGATCATTGACAGCGATACACTTCATGTAAACAGAAATATAAGTGATCACGATGGGATATATGTCAGTATAAACTGAGGTTATTCAAATAAAAAAAACGTATGTTCGAAATGTTTGGGACTATAAAAGGGGGGATTACACTCGTATGAAACAGTTGATCACTGAAACTGATTGGGAAACTATAATAGAATCTGAGAATAATGTAGATTCTGCGGGTCTAAATTTTACTGAAAAGTTTTTAGATATTGTTAAGTTGTGTATTCCGTCAAGGGAGGTAGTTATTCGTTATGACGACAAAGCCTGGTTTGATTCAGATTTAAGACGAGCAGTTCGTATCCGTGATAGATTACGGAAAATTTTCCTCACGAAAAAAACTGTCACATCAGAGAAAAATTTTAAAACTCAAAGAAATAAAGTGAATAACATGAAAAAAGAGGCAAAGCAACGTTTTTATGAAAATATTAATGAGAATTTGGATCATTTTAAAACGGTAAATAATAAAATGTATCGGAAAACAATACATATGTTATTAAAAAATGACAGTACAACCAATGATCTGCCGCCTCTTTGTGACCCGATAGATAATTTAAACTTAGTTTACAGTCCTCTTGACAAATCAAACGTACTCAACACATACTTTTGTTCAATCTCAAGTATAAATGATGCAGATGTTGAGTTGCCAGATTTTCAAGAGAGAACCACAGCAAGTTTAAATGAAATTCATGTTACTGAAGAGGAAGTGCTAGATATTATATGTACTCTGAATACAAACAAAGCCGTCGGTCTACTCTGAATACAAACAAAGCCGTCGGTCCAGATACTGTTAGTAATAAAATGTTAGTCTCGGTCAAAACAGAAATATCTAAACCTTTGTGCATCTTGTTAAATAGATCACTAAGAGAAAAAATATTTCCTATCGATTGGAAAATTTCGAACATTATACCTATATATAAATCTGGAGACAAGTCTTTGCCTTCAAACTACAGGCCTATCTCGTTACTATCATGCGTTGGAAAACTTTTTGAAAAAATTATTTATAAACACGTTGTGAAAAATGAAACTGAAAGAACTAAATATACGGACAAAAACATGAAATCACAAGAGACTACTAACAGTTAACTGACATGCCAGCTCCAGACCCATCACCAACTGACAAAGTAAGTTATGTACCCTCAGTATACAGCTTCCACCAAGATCCCTTCCTGTGAGGAGTTTAGCATAATGATTTCATGTATCTACCGGAATACATAACCCGTGTCCATGCAATACAGATTTTAGAAATTTAGAATGTGTTTAGTTAACTTGCAAAGACCCTATCAAAAAATCAATGTTAATACCAAAGAAGGCCATACGTAATGACTTGACGACAATACCGTAATTATAACCCTTATGAATTAGACGATTTAAAGGTTTTATAAGTTTGTTAGGCGAGTTTAAGTATTTTTTACTCTTATGTAAAACATAACCGTAAAATAAGGGATGTGAAATACCAGCCTTGATTATATGTTTACAGGTTGCATTGTATTTATGAACTAAGTCTTTATATCGATGATAAAATTTAGTAAAGGTTTTAACTAGTTTGTGATAACGAAAACCCTGATGTAATAGTTTTTCAGTTATGAAAAGATTCCGTTCATTAAAATCGCAAACGTTATTACATACTCGAGCAAATCGAACAAGTTGAGATATGTAAACACCATATGATGGCGTTAATGGAACATCGCCATCCAGAAATGGATAATTATCTATGGGAAAAGAAAAATCGTCCCTTTATCCTAAATTTTAGTATCTAATTTACCATTCGTTATATCAAAATTGATGTCTAAGAACGGACAATGATGATTATCAGAATTGGCTTTATTCAAAGTACGTTCTTTAGGGTAGATGTCCTTATAATACGTATTGAAGTCGTCATTATTTAAAGTTAAAATATCGTCCAAATATCGGAAAGTGTTGTTAAACTTTTCAATTAAATGCTGTTTAGATGGGTCTTTGCTGATGTTGGTCATAAACTGAGATTCGCAGCAGTACAAAAAGAGGTCCGCTATAAGTGGTGCACAATTGGTACCCATAGGAATTCCTATGACTTGGCGATAAATACAGTTACCGAAACGAATGAATATATTGTCAAGTAAAAATTCAAGTGCTGAAATCATATCAAAACAAGTCCAATTAGTTGAATTCTTTTGTTTTGTATTACTAAAATGTGTTTTAAAGGAATTAGAACATATATATTCACAATCGGATTTTTGAATGCCCATTGAATAAGACGTATGAATTTTTCCTTTATAAGATTATGTGGTAAGGTAGTATAGAGGGTAGAGAAATCAAAACTTTCAAGGGATTCAAAGGGGGCATTATAAGTATTCAATTTATCGAGAACTTCCAATGAATTTTTTACACTTCAAAAATGATTGACACCACTGTTTTCATATACTTTGTTACAGAAATTTATAACCAGGTTTTTAATAGCAGTCAAAGTATTAGTGAGTATAATAGAAACTTTAGTTGTAGAACAGTGACTAGATGACAAAATGAATCTAGATTTATATGGCGTTTTGTGGAGTTTAGGAACCCAGTACATAGTTGGAACTGTTTTACTATCAGGTTTAGCTTGATGTGGCTGTTAGAAAATGTATGTTTGTAATTTCACTTTCCGTTAATTGGGTTAATTGAAAAGTATGTGAACTGGTAATTTCTTCTTGGAGTACTTCTATATAATGTTTACGACAAACTTTGATGATGTTATTAGCAGCCTTATCAGCTGGGACAAAAGCAAATTCCTTTCCAAATTCTCTAAGTTTCATTTGGATGCGAGAAACGGTGGGTTTATTTTTGTTGTCATAGCGGAAATGTTGTTCAAACTGTTTAATTCGGATATCGACAATTTTCATAATAGCATTAAAGAAAGAATCCAAAGATTTTTTGTCAACGTGTTCACGTTTAATCCAATTTTTACAATAAGTTTTAAGTGAGTCGTGGATGATTCTAGAGCTCTACAAGTTCCTGCTTCTGTTCTATGTACAACGAAAAACAGAGAAAAACAAAGACAACACAAGGACGTGTCTATTTTACGAGTCATTGTTAGATATAACCATGTCTAGCGTTTCCCCTATTTCCTTAACGGATTTTGGAGGAGATCTACATTAGAACATACCCAGAAATAAATTATGTCTTGTTCCTGTATCCCCATGCAGTGTTCATGGTACCATTCTATAC
>MJUU01015761.1:9142-23831 GCA_002080025.1 Modiolus philippinarum | reverse complement strand
CAAATCAAAGTCCAGAGACAAGGCAAAGGCAAGAACACCAGAAGACGGAAGACCAAAGACACCACATGCCCACAAAACACACGAACATTACATACACACCACAAAAAACCTAAAGCACTAACAGTGTGAACTCTCAATAAACAAGAGTGACATCAGGTGCTCCGGAAGGGTAATTTCAAAGAAAATCATTCTGAAATAAGGAGTTTTGATATACGAATATGACGTAGGTGTTGTGAACTCCAGCATGAAGTTACAACATATTACAAACTAAAGTTATTATTAATTGTGTCACATTATTAAAACTTTTGGTTGTATAAAAGTTAAATGTATTTTTAGTATGTCCTTGTGTGATTTTCCATTATTACTTAAAATTTTTTTCGGTTAGAATGGTAATGGTCAGGGGATACTTAGGCACACATGTTGAACGGTCATTGCCAGAGCATATCTTAGTAGCAGTCACTGCTGGAAAAGTTACTTATTCTATTACCAGAGCATGTTTCTGGGAATGTTGTCTGAGCCGAGTGAACTTCAAGTTTAGATAAACCTGTGCTCATGACTACTTTCCACGTTAACATGGACGAGGGGTTATGTCTGCAACCCGCTACATTGATTTTTTTTAAAGATACTCAACCGAGGGCTAATTCACTTCAAACTTTGTACAGGTATTGGATATGGTTGTTTCATGGTCTGTATACTTTTTTGTGAAATTTCAATTTTTCTTGCAAGTGTTATGGGACTTTATTTTTCAAATTTAAGGCAATTTTGTACATAACGCACTCTAACTGATTAATAGTTTGATCAGCTCACTTCAAACTTTGCAGATTGATTTATCAAAGAGATATCATGCTTAATTTGGCAGTTTTAGGTGTATTCTAAATTGAGAAGCACATTCTTTAATCACTTAAAGTTTTGAAGGGGTGACGACGGGCGTATCATGCGACTTGACGAGCTGTTTATTTTTTGTATTTTATCATGTTGTTGATCTTGTTTGAATTTGTTTTAGTTTTTATAAATGATCGTCTTGTTTTCCTTTTTGGAATTCCTTTGTCTCCATATATCTATACTCCTACTTTTAGGACAATCCCTTGCATTTGATATTTTGCCATTCATAAACATTAAGTCTGAATTAATGAAAGATTATATTAAAGAGACAGATTGGTATTCGCTATGATAAATGGATATCAACTTTTTCCGAATCGGTGACAAGCGTATTTCGAAATCGATCTCCTTATCGGCTTTCATACTAGTGGGTTAAATCACTGATTACACAGACGAAAGAAGTTCCAAGTATAACATTTCTCAGAGAACAATTACTAAATATCCCTTCTAGCGTAAACAATGCTTTTCATCATCGCCCATGGATCAGTTGATTGTAAAACAATAATGAAAAGCCAAGAAACAATTAAACGGATGGACTTTTTATTGAGAACAAATTAACTTTGGATCATTTATAGTGTTATAGTTCTATGAAATAATTTCCACAAGGAATTAAGCAGCTTATATTAAACGACTATAAACGACAGTGTAGATAATCTAAATATAATAAGTATTGAATATATCACTACTGATGAAAACATTTTGATGATCTACGATTTCTTTTCAAAAAAGTAAGAGTAAAAGCAAATCTTTACTTTAATGGAATACAATGTCTAAATTGCTTTTACTTACTTTTTTATGGTTTACCTGCTCGTCGATTCTCTTTGTATTTTAGCCATTTAGCCAAACTTTTGCTTAAATCATTCGGACATCAAATGACGAAGAAATGGGTATTTGGAAATGGGTTATCAGGTATTAGACCATACTACCTATAAATATTAAGGTACCTGTAAATCGTAAATACATTTATATATTATCCTTATTACATATAAACGATTAAAGGATATTTAGTAAATGCATATAATAGAAAGTCTCTACAATAGACAATATCCGAGTTCTGGTATTAGAATTAACTAGGCCACTTTTAACACGTCATACTATAGAAAATGTCACGTCATAAAGCATAAAACGTCATGAAATTATGTTTTTGAAGTGCATTCTTGGTCACATGGGGCGGACATGTGTGTGACGTATGGCGGACAAACAACAGCTGGTAAATCTAAATACCAGAACTCGGATATGCTTTATTGCATGGAAGAACCAAGCAAAGCAGCAACGCTTTTATTGATTTTTCTTAATCTTGAGGCCTTCAACAACTCATACCTCAAATTAAGTTTAAATCGACCCCTAGCACTGGTTTGAGTGGAATGCTTTGCTAAATTTTTAATAACGCAACGTCCATGTCTTTTCTGATCAGGGATGCGAGATCGTTAACGAACTAAATTAAACTGGCAAAGTGCACTTACTATCACAGTCATACTTTGCGTTGTCCATCTAAAACACAAGTGTCTCAAGAAAGTGGACGATACAGTCGATTGTCAGAAAACTTGGCAATATAAATTTTGAGATGTGGGCACTATATACAGGTGGACAGAATAACATTTCGAAATTACAAAAAGCGAAATTTGAAAATTTATTTAAGTGTATTCACCAGTCCAGCCAGTAGTCAGTACTTCGGTGCTGACCCGAAAACCGATTCTATTGTAATTACAAAAACAGGATAACAGTAAACACCTAGAATGTACAGGAACTACAATCACATGCCACAATTTACAAGCAAACTGCACCAGAAATAAAACAATAATGAAAACAAGAGACAAACATAAATAACGATAGGAACTCTTGATAGCCGGACTTGGTACCGGCACTAGCAAAAGCCAGTGGTATGGTTAAACCGGTTTATCGGTACCCAACCCTCCCATTCCTCATCTCGTTTCCCTTAAGTATCATAAATATGCGAATAAACCCAATACAGGTAGACTACTCACTCAATGACCACTCTTTTGGAAAAGAAAAATAATACGACAAAACGTAATTTAGAAAGAAAGGTTCAAAGAGTCACGCCGCTAAAACCTTGAAACCTTGTAATATCTAATTTTTTGTAAATTTTGTTGAAACTATTGAGTATCTCCCTCATGCAAAGCTCTGTCCTTCACTGAGTTTGGCTTTAAATTTAGATAATAATGGTTATTTGTTCTCTATAAGTTTTTCAACATTGAGTCAACGGTCTTCCAAACGTTTAGATTTTATCTGCACTGAAGAGACACAAGTTGTCAAAAAGCAGAAAATAAATTCACAGTAACTTATTATGTGAGTGCCTTTGTTTCGATTGTTCTGATTTCTATTTCTGTGCTTTGTATCTGTCTAACGTCATTGTTTTCTTTGTCTAACGTCATTGTTTTCTGTGTTCTCGTTTTGACCATGTCTTTGGACTTCGATTCTTGTAAATTCCACTCCTTTGTTCCTTCGGTATTCTACTGCCGTTGTTTTGTCATCTCTTACACATTCTAACTAATAAATAGCTGGATTTAATCTCGAAACAACACTTTTTCTCTCCAGTATACGGCCTGGCAAGCAACGTTTAAAAATGAAACTATTACCTGAGCAACAGACCTGTCAGAGCATGCACAGTTTTTGAATAACAAAATGCCTTGTCTAGCTGCGGATGTAAGGTAATAAAATGGAAGATTTGTCGCAAACCATTGTAAACAAACTATAAAAACAAACTGTCCTAAGTCAGGAAATTTATTAAGCCTTTGTGTGTCTTGTCTGTTTTCTAGTTAGTCTACTTTATGTCTATAGGAGTCTAGGATGATGTTTATTTCGCTGAACTTGATTACTCTCCGACCTGCCGTTGGGTGTGGGGTTTCCTAAACGTTCACTGAAGATCTTATGGTGGCTTTGAGTTGTTATCCCTCCCCTTTGGGTCGTTGTCTCTTTGACACATTCCCCGTTTCCTTTCTTTTTTCTATATGGGAATTGCCATGTTCAACACACATTTAAATCCCTTCTGTTTTCCCGACACGAGAGCACACTCGCCAAGGGTTGTTTAGAAGCCTTTATTTCTTGCCTTTTTCACCCTTTTCAAATGGCAATAAAATCTCGATGTCCCGGTTGTCACTTTCATCGAATTTTCATTCTTCTTATTGTACTATTTTACAATTAATTTCCCCTAGTTAAACTCTTATTTATCATTCAACCAATTGAAAATTGCAAATTCGTTTAATTTGTTATCAGAAATTACATTTTTAACTAGTTTCAAATCATTCAAGATATATCTGTTCTTTATCTATGGGACACTCTTGTTCCGTTGACTCTTCTGAGTTGTCTTTGCATAGCTCTGTATGAAGCTATGAGAGATACAATATACTATAGTTGAATGTTTTGCATGTTTTATTTTTCTGTAACAAAGTCTATTCATTCACAAAGACCCTTACCATATTGAAAACACTCCTCTAAGGTAATTGACACTGGTTTTGTCTGGAGCTATTTTGCTAATTTTCGTAAAATAAATAACAAGATTATGTAGACATTGTATGGATATAATGCTATTGCTTATACAATTTGACATTCTTGAAATATACAATTTAAATGGATTTAAGCAAGATTGTCTTAAATGACAGTCTCAATTTGTGAGATGAAAAATGTCAAATTAACTGATTCTTGTCCTGATATTTATAAAACCAGCGGGTTAAATCATTGACAAATCTGTCGGAAAAAGAAGTACATTTTTGTAAATGTGATACCATTCAACATAATAGAACAATTATCACCGCCCCCTCATGGCTTTTTATATAGACATAAGGGCAGGTATATTCAACAAGGCATAAAAAAATGAATGATTTGCTTGTAAATTTAACAATATATGACGAAATATGTAATATGAAAGTGTAATTAATTATTGTTACATACATGCCATGTCTTTTCCATGAAAACGTGACGAATACAATATTGTCAAAGAGCTACAATATATATCATCTATTTATTCATATGATATTCACTAATCATATTCCTATTAATAATGAAGGTTATTGCAATATGTTTCTGGAATATTTTTCCCAGTATTAACTTATATTACAAGAATAACTTTTCTATAGATATAGGAGATGTACACCTGAAACACGTTTCCATGTTCTTGTACTCTAAAACTGAGCAATTTTTTATCGACATTTTTGAAAGAGGATACATATTTTTGTGAAATTTACTCCTAGATCTTTGATATTTCATAGTATCTTCACATTTATATTGAAGATGAATATTATTTTGAGATTTTTCCACATTACAAAAACAGGATAGCAGTAAATGCCTACAATTGTCGGAAAGAACTACAGTACAATCACATACCACCATTTATCCTGCACGGATCTGGACTAGCAAAAGCGAGTGGTAGGGTTAAACCGTTTTATGGGTACCCAAACCCAAATAGTTTTTTTCCAAACTCTTAAGCACACATAACGCATTTATATTATGAACAACTTTTTCAAGGTCCACATGAAGGACCTACAAAACAACACTTTCAGCTAATAGCAGTTGAAAGAAACAACGTCATTTGAGTCTTTGATCATTTTTTTGTCAATTGGAATAGCTAAAATATAACATATTGCAGTCTTAAAGATTATTTGAAATCGTTCAACTTTGTTCAACAGTCGAATGATTAGGACATTTTATTTGGGCTTTAGTAGTGTAGTTCCCTGGCAGATTGTGGCATGTAATTGTAATTTTTAACCATTGAAGTCTTTTCAAACCGGTGTTAGGATCCGTCTTTAACTTACGATGAGTTATGACCATAGCTTACTATTGAATGCCTCATGGTGACTTTTAGATGAAAAACAACAATAAAAGTGTTGTCCTATTGCTTGTTTAACCACGTATTTATAGAGACTTTGTCTTAATATGTGCATGAACTCAATATTCTCACATAGTTGATCAAGAAATGAAGGCATGAGAAATTAAAAGAAGTAGCTGTTACATCATAAAAAACACATTCATAATTACAAATAGAGCTATTCATAGCAGCTATTACACAGGGAAGTTGATTAAAGAAAACTTAGACATTTGGTGGATAACCGAGCTTACCTAACCAACAAACAACCAACCCTCGTACAAAAAAAATCACAGAGGCGAGTTCTGGGGCGCTTATACGAAGCCGTATTAAAAAATATGGATCAAGTTATAACTGTGTTCGCAAGCGAAACACAAAAGTCTCCCAAACGAACTCCCATATCGGATTCCTGGGCATTATAAAACCCCCTTTAAAAATTTGAGCAGGGGATCCCCTTATAATCTACGTTATACATATAGTTGAAATCTAAAACAATACGTTTTTTTCTCTAAAATATAGCTTTCTCGCTTGGTTTCCAAGCAAACCAAATGCTCCATTATCCATTACAACCAATTTTATACCTCTTTAAAAAAAATTGAGCAGGGGTTCCCCTTATAATTTATTTTATACATATAGTTGAAATCTAAAGAAAATAAGTTTTTTCTCAAAAATATAGCTTTCTCGCTTTGGTTCCATGGCAACCAAATGCTCCATTATCCATTACAACCAATTTAATACCTCTTTTCAAAAAAATTTTATCAGGGGTACCCCTTATAATTTACTTTATACATATAGTTGAAATCTAAAGAAAATACGTTTTTTTTCCAAAAATATAGCTTTCTCGCTTGGTTTCCATGGCAACCATATTATCCATTATCCATTACAAGCAATTTTATACCCCTTTTCAAAGAAAATTTTGGCAGGGGTTCCCCTTATAACACAACTAATACATATAGCTGTAATATAAATATAATTATCAAAAATAAATACTCTTTTCTCAAAATTTCAATTTTTTGGCATTGTTTCCATTGCAACCCTTTTACATTTTACGCCAAATTATAGCTTTTTTGCTTTGTTTCCATGGCAACCAAATGCTCCATTATCCATTACAACCAATTTATACCTCTTTTCAAACTAAATTTAGGCACGGGTTCCCCTTATAACCTAACTAATACACATAGCTGTAATAGAAACATAATTATCAACAATAAACACTATTTTCTCAAAATTTCAATTTTTTGGCATGGTTTCCATGGCAACGGTACTAATTTTTAAATTTACAATGCTGTTATACTTTATCTGATATCACATACAACCTTTCCTATGAATTTTGAAGCAGCAAGTGTAAATAGTTTTTTAGTTGCAGAGAAAAAATTCAAAATTTCAATTTCCCATAGATTTACTATAGGACGACCCCACCCCTTTTTGATCCCAAAATATACCCTTATAGGACCCCCCCCCCTTGAAAAAACATTTTTGCTGTTTGCACATCTAGATATATGGGCCTAGTATCCTACAAAGTTTGAAGGCTCTAGGTGTAATGGTCTCTGAGATTTTCAGTGGACAAGTTCATTGCGATGAGATGAAAGGGAAAGAAGAATAATAACGAGTGATGATATGTTTGCATGCAAACACAAGTCACCCAAACCAGATTCCATACTCAACTGCTCTTTGAAAAAATGCTGTGTTTATATTTATCACAAATGATTGTAATAATGTGTTATGAAATTTTTGTTTCCATTACTGATTCTTAAACTCATTATGTGTTCGTCTATCAGTGCTATTAGTGCTATGATTCACAGGTCAAAATATTTCTGGATTGCGTCAGAAAGTAAGTTGCGTCATTATGTTTTCATTTAATATTGATTCATCGATGAAACCAACATTCCAAGCTTAATATGTATATTTATTGATACTTTAACATGAAATAAAGTTATGCGGGTGTGACCTTGATCTTTGACCTTGACCTCTTTTTGAAGATCCTGTTTTCCTGAACATTTCGTATGTTGAATGTCTTTTTGTATCTTCAATGGTACAAATGTATTTGAGCTATAAGCAAAAAACCCCAAAATCGGACATCAATATCGGTTTTTGGTCCATAGCCCAAAACGGTTGGTCCAATAATTTTAGACCAAATATAACAAATGTAGATCTTAACAAGATACAAATTTTTGCCATTACACGTTATCAGCTATCTATTATAGTTTATAAGTTAATCCAATGATAAGATCAAGGATCAAAGTTCAAAGTGACCAATGACCTTTGACCTTGGCATTTTTAAATGTAACACATATCACCTAAGATGAATGGAAAAGGTTCCAGGTTTCGTCTCTTACCGTTTTCGAGAAAAACCTACTTAAAAGATATGATGAAATTTTCAAGGGGCATAACTCCTGAACGGTTGACCATAGAATTTTGGTCTAAATGTAAAAAATGTTGGTCATGACCTAGCTAACATTTTTGTCATTACATTGTTTTAGCTATCTGTTACAGTTTCCGAGTTAATCCAATAATAAGATTTTGGGTCAAAGTTCAAAGTGACCAATGATGGTGGTCATTTGGAAAATTTCAACACCCAAGTGCACATCTTTTGGTGGTGATCTATCTTCCTGTGAAGTTTCATTATGATTGGACAAGTGGGCTCTGTGAATTTGGTTGGACAAAAGATTTTTTGAGGCGGAATAATAATAATAATAATAATAATAAGAAACGGTGCAAAAACAAGAAGTCCCCAAACTTTGTTTGGGTGACTTAATGATAAGAAACAGAGTAAACGCAATAAGTCACCAAACTTCGTTTGGATGACTTAATAATAAGAAACGGTGCAAACACAAGAAGTCGCCAAACTTTGTTTGGGCGACTTAATAATAAGAAACGGTGCAAACACAAGAAGTCGCCAAACTTTGTTTGGGCGACTTAATAATGATATGCTTGCATGTAAACACAAGTCGCCCAAACCAGATTCCATATTCAATTGCTCTTTGAAAGAATGTTATGTTGTAAATTTATCACCAATGATTGTAATAATGTTTTCGGAGATTACTGTTTTTTTTATTCCTCATATCAGAATTAGTGTTTAAAATTCATTATGTTTTCGTCTATCAGTGCTAGTAGTGCTTTGATTCGCAGGTAAAAATATTTTCTGTATTGCGTCTGAAAGAAAGTTGTGTCATAATGTTCTCATTATTTATTCATCACTGAAACCAATATTCAAGCTTAATATGCGTATTTATTGATATTTTAACATAAAATAAAGTTTTGGGGTGTGCCTTTACCTTTGACCTTGACCTCATTTTGAAGGTCCCGCCTTCCTGAACATTTTGTATGTTGAAAGTCTTTTTGTATCTTCAACGGTATTTGAGCTATAAGCAAAAAACCTCAAAATCGGACATAAAAATCGGTTTTTGGTCCATAGGTCGAAAACGGTTGGTCCAATAATTTTGGACTCAATGTAATAAATGTAGATCTTAACAAGACACACATTTTTGAAATTACATGTTTTCAGCTATCTATTACCGTTTAAGAGTTATAACAAAAACAAGGTCTAAGGTCAAAGTTCAAAGTGATCAATGACCTTCGACCTTGGCATTTTTAAATGTAACAAATATCCCCTAAGTTGAATAGAAAAAGGTTCCAGGTTTCTATCTCTTACCATTTTCGAGAAAAAACATGTTAATAGATATGACGAAATTTTCAAGGAGCATAACTCACGAAGGGTTGACCATAGAGTTTCGGTCCAAATGTAACGAATGTCCGTCATGACCTAACAAACATATTGTCATAACATTTAATCAGCTATCTTTTACAGTTTCTGAGTTAATCCAATAATAAGATTTGGGGTCAAAGTTCACAGTGACCAAACACGGTGGTCATTTGGAAAATTTCAACACCCAAGTGCACATCTTTGGGTGGTGATCTACCTTCCTGTGAAGTTTAATTGAGATTGGACAAGTGGTCTCTGAGAATTTGGTTGGACAAGATGTTTTTTGAGGCGGAAAAAAATAATAATAAGAAACGGTGCAAACGCAAGTAGTCGCCAAACTTTATTTGGGCGACTTAATAACGAGTGATGATATGTTTGCATGCAAACACAAGTCACCAAAACCAGATTCCACACACAATTGCTCTTTAAAAATGCTGTTTTGTATATTTACCACCAATGATTGTAATAATTTGTTCTGAAATATTTATTTTTTCCTCATGTAAGAATTAGTTTCTGAAGCTCATTATGTTTTCGTCTATCAGTGCTATTAGTTCTTTGATTCACAAGTCAAATTAACATGGATTGCATCAGAAAGTTGCGTCATAGTGTTTTCATAAATGATTAATCGATGAAACCAACATCCCAAGCTTAATATGTGTATTTATTGATACTTTAACATGAAATAAAGTATGGGGGTGAGACCTTGACCTTTGACCTTAACCACATTTTGAAGGTCCCGTCTACATGAACATTTTGTACGTTGAATTACAAAAACAGGAAAACAGCAAACACCTACAATGGCCAGGAACTACAATCACATGCCCCAATTTACAAGCAAACTTCACCAGAAAAACAAAAATGAAAACAAGAGAAAAACATAAATTACGATAGGAACTCGGGGTAGCCGGACTTGGTACCGGCACTAGCAGTGCCAGTGGTAGGGTTAAACCGATTTATGGGCACCCAAACCTCCCCTTTCTCTATCCCGTTTCCCTATAGTATCATAAACATGCGAATAAAACCCAATGCAGGTATACTACTAACTCAATGACCACTATCTTGGAACAGAAAAAGCATATGACAAAACGTAATTTTAAAAGAAGGGTCAAAGAGTGCTCGCCGCAAGGAATCTAGTCTGCTGTTAAACCACTGTCGCACTACGGAAGAAAAATCAAACTCAAAACTGCCCGAATGGTTTGGTAAAGAGTCTTCATGTATTTCAGTAGACATCGGCAGTATCAGTGGGAGGCCAGTATATATGTAAAGTCTTCAGGTCACTGGAATCCAAAGCCAATTTAACGGATTTGTTAAGAATATCTCGTCGATATCCACTATTACGTAAAGAATGCAAGTTACGTTTCAGTTTTCTGGATTATTTATCAGTTTTCTACGTTTTTAACAACATTCCTACAAAATCGAGGATGAGAAATGCCCTTTGTAATTAGCTGTTTGCGAGTCACGTTATATCTAGTAATCAAATGTTCATATCTTCTGTAAAACTTTTTAAAAGTATTTCATAATTTATGAAATCTGTAACCTTGTTGTAAAAGTTTGGATGTGAGAGTAAGTGACGCTCATTAAAATCATCAAGGGTTGAACAAATGCGAGCGAATCGTACAAGTTAAGATATATACACCCCGTAGGATGGAGCTAGGGGAACGTCGCCGTCAAGAAAGGGGAAATTAGTAATAGTAAAATCAAAATCATCCCTTTAATCAAAACTTTAGTTTTTATTTTACCAGAGTCAATGGTGATACTTAGATCCAGAAAAGGACAGTATTTAGAATCACTGTTTGCCTTATTTAGTTTCAGTTGTTGTGGGTAAATGGTGTCAACATAAGCTAAAAACTGTGGATTGTCAATAGTAAGGATATCGTCAATATACCTGCTATTATCATTGAAAATAGAAATAAGTTTATCACTATTTGGTACAGTTCCATTTTGTAGTTTTCTCATGATTTCCCGTTCGTAACTGAACGTCTTTTTGTTTCTTTAATGGTATTTGAGTTATAAGCAAAAAACCCAAATTCGGACTTAAAAAAATCGGGTTTTGGTCCATAGGCCCAAAACGTTTGGTCCAATAATTTTGGACCCATATAAAAAATTTAGATCTCAACAAGACATACATTTTCTCCTTTACATTTAATCAGTTATCTATTATGGTTACTGAGATAATCCAATAACAAAGTCTGAGGTCAAAAGTTCAAAGTGACCAATGACCTATGAACTTGGCATTTTTAAATGAAACACATATCAGCTAAGTTGAATGGAAAAGATTCCAGGTTTCTATCTCTTACCGTTTTCGAGAAAAAAACATGTTTAAAAATATGACAAAATTTGCAAGAGGCATAACTCACGAACGGTTCATAATAGAGTTTCGGTCCAAATGTAACAAAAGTCCGTCAGGACCTAATAAACATTTTTGTCATTACATATTATCAGCTATCTGTTACGCTTTTCGAGATAATCCAATCACAAGGTTAAAGGTCAAAGTTCAAAGTGACCAGTGACGGTGGTCATTTTGGAAATTCTGAGACCACTGTGCACAAATTGGGCTTGATATCTACATAGTGCCAAGTTTCATTGAGTTTGGACTAACCATCTTTGAGAAAATGGTCGGACAAGATTAGAATTATTGAGGAATAATAACAAAAAAATAACTAGATTTGCAATTGCAAGCAATAGCTGATGTCGCCCCTGGCAGCCAATTTGATGCCTCCATCTTGTTCGCAACGTCACCAATAAGTCACCAAATGTCGTTTGGGTGACTTAGTAAAGAAACGGACAAAAAACAATATGTCGTCCCGACTACGTCTGGGGCGACATAATAACAAAGAAACGGACCAAAAACAATATTTCGTCCCGACTACGTCTGGGGCGACATAATAAGAAACCGAGTAAAAACAATAAGTCACCAAACTTCGTTTGGATGACTTAAAAATAAGAAACGCAACAAAAACAATAAGTCTCCCAACTTCGTTTGGGAGACTTAATAATAGAGAGTGTACCAACAGAAAATTTATTGAAAGCAGATATCACAGGCTTGGAACTATATAATTAATAATTATAATCATTGTCAGCACAAATAAAAAAAAAATGTAAGATGTCTTTCTTAAAGATCTTTTCGACTCATTGATAAGGCCCGTTTGCAAACTATGCGCGAGTCTATATTATCA
Organism: Modiolus philippinarum; assembly: GCA_002080025.1. Taxonomy (NCBI): domain Eukaryota; kingdom Metazoa; phylum Mollusca; class Bivalvia; order Mytilida; family Modiolidae; genus Modiolus; species Modiolus philippinarum. Next base: position 11,254 of record MJUU01015761.1, on the reverse strand, counting down.
TCTATATAAGTATTGATATCTAAGAAATATTTATCATGTTTATACAAATGTATGAATATTTAAGAAAGTTTAAAGAAAACACTTTGGACTGCACAACCAGCACAGCCGGTAGTGAGGAGACAATATTCAGTCTTTATCATGGTTCCAACCAAGCCAAAACACCAATACACACACAAAAAAATGACAAACAATAAAAGCGCGGAGCAATGTTCAACACAACGAATTGTTAATATTGATACTGATATCGGGTCTCAGTTTAGAGGCGAAGATTCTTTGACCCAACTTTCAAAATTACGTTTTGTCTTATTCTCTCTTTTCCAAGATTGTGGTCTTGCAGTAAGAAGTCTATATGTTTTGTTTTTTTTGTATGTTGATTATACAATTGGGAAACAGAATAGAAAAAGGGAAGTTTAGGTACACATAACCTTTCCTCTAACTATTGTTGGTGTCAGTGCAAAGTCCGTGAACCAAAGTTCCTTTAGTTGTCTACGTTTTTCGTTTGTATTTATATTGAGGTTTTTCTTGTGAAATGGCTAGTGGATTGTGGTATGTTATTGATATTTTCGGCCATTGTAGGTGTTTCCTGATATTTTCCCTTCATTAATCACCTTTAAAGTCATAATATCTAGATTCAATATAATGGCATGTCTTCCACATTCAGGAATTTTTCAGAACAAAAAATAGCCTTCAAGGAAAAAAGTACTCATTAATTCAGCCTTTAATGAATGACATAAAGATAAAATAACTCACAAATTTTGAGGTAAAATTAATATCTCACTTTTAGAAAACAAATACTTGTGACATACACTAGCAGATATGTTTTGATCTTGTTTGGCCATTTTGATCTTTTCACGATCTTAACAAGCTTAACACAATTTTGTTAAGACTGTGTAAGATATTCAGTCGTATTTCAAGATAATTGCTTTCAAGGACGAACAAGGCCTGTTCAGTTTATCAAGATCAAACAAGATAACTGCGTTCAAGGACGATCAAGATATATTAAGTTTGTCAAGATCAAACAAGATCGAATCAGGATCTTGTTTGATCTTAACAAACTTAATTTGTCTTGATTGTTCCTGAATGCAAATAACAAGTCAATCGTGTTTAATCTTAAATTATCTTAACACGTCTTGATCGTCCTTGAAATCAATTATCTTGAAAACGAACTAAAAATCCAACACTGTCTTAACAAAATTGTGTTAAGCCTGTCAAGATCATGATAAGATCAAAAAGGCCAAACAAGATCAAAACATATCTGCTAGTGATAACAACAAGCATAAAGACACTGCTGACATCCAGAGTAGATGTGGGATATTTAGCTGCAACATCAACGCCAATATTCATTTTCGATTAATGTTAACGTCAATTGTGCGGAAAACGTACTACAAAACGCAATGCAACACTTCCGCTTAATGTTAAATGGACTATCTTACATTTTGTCATTAATGTTATTCTTCAGAAATTATATTGAAAATGTTTCGAGCCATTAATATTTCTTCAATGGTGACAATCATGAAGTATTGGAATTCATTATATACTTACATAATTCTAAGGAATAAATGAACAATTGCATGAGCACTTAATAAAATGAATGATGGAATTTTTTGTAATGATTGAAAATTTATTGAAACATAAGCTGACACATTTGGAAAATTTAATTTCAAGTTACATTCGGGACACTAATCAATGAGAACGTAATCGTCCGTGAACACATATTATCTGTCGTTGATATGTACTTCCGGAGTTGGAAAAATAACTCATCTAAAAGTACATAAGGCTTGGATAATTGAATGCTTGTGATTGACACTTTGATAGCTCAACACTGATCTGTATCAGGATAACGTTAAAGGGATAATGTCCTGTACAATAAGATTAGTTTACACTTCAGGAGTTTCACTGTGACAGAACCAGGTGTACCGTAATCTATGATTGAAATGACAATACAACAGGGATGTTAGCAAACTATTATCCAAGAAATATAAATAAAACTTAATTATATTGTGTAGATAGTGGTAATTTACGGGGTTTCCCAATATATGTCCATTTTATTATGGGTGAAGATTTATTTTTGTTGACGTTACACCTCCTCCTATCGTCTTTGTATTTTCAAAG
>MJUU01015759.1:167904-178222 GCA_002080025.1 Modiolus philippinarum | reverse complement strand
TACATTACAAAAAAGGGTGCACTCCACTTACAATCGTAAGTTATAAGGTATGTCAGTTACCTGCCCAAGGTCGATGGTTCTCTCCGGCTTCCTCCACCACTAAAACTGACCGTCATTAGATAGCAGAACTACTGCTGAAAGTGACAGTAAACCCCATATTAATCAATCAATTAAAATTTGTCCAACCATTTTCTCGGAGTATAATGATACAATCTTAATAGAATAAAAAAGACAACAGGAAACACCTACAATGACCAAAAAACACAGCCAAATGCCACAAAGTAAATAGGAACCGCACAAGAAAAACAAATCACAATAAAAATACAAAAGACAAAAGTAAACAACGATAGGAGCTCGGGATAGCCGGACTTGGTACCGGCACTAGCAAAAGCCAGTGGTAGGGTAAAACCGGTTTATGGGTACCCAAACCTCCCCTTCCCTGTCCTGTTTCCCTACAGTACAACAAACATACGAATAAAACCCATACAGGTAGACTACTAACTCAATGACCACAATCTTGCAAAGGAAAATGGCGGAACGAAACGTAATTTTGAAAGATGGGTCAAGGAGTGCTCGCCGCTAAACTGCCGGCTAGCTCAAGTACTAGTCTGCTGGTAAAATACTGTTGCACTACGGAAGAAGAATCAAATTCAAAACTCCCAGTGGGTTTGGTAAAGAATCATGTATTTCAGTAGACATCGGCAGTATCAGTGAGAGGCCAGTATGTGGTTAAAATCCTCAGGTCACTGGATCCCAAAGCTAATTCAACGGACACGTGCAGAATATCTTGTCGATATCCCCTATTGCGTAAAGAATGTAAGTTACCTCCCAGTTTTTCTGGATTTTTAATCAGTTTCTGGAATTTTTTAACAACATTTCCGTAAAATCGAGGACGGGAAATGCCCTTAGTAATAAGCTGTTTCCGAGTTACGTTATATTTAGATATCAAATCGTCATATCTTTGATAAAACTTTTCAAATGTACTCAACAATTTTAGAAATCTGTAACCTTGCTGCAAAAGTTTTGAAGTGATAGTAAGGTTACGTTCATTGAAGTCGTCAAGAGTAGAACAAACGCGTGCGAATCGTACCAGTTGAGAAATATAAACTCCGTAGGATGGGGCTAGAGGGACGTCGCCGTTAAGAAAAGGGAAATTAGTAATACTGAAATCAAAATAACCCCTTTTATCGTAAATTTTAGTTTTTATATTACCAGAGTCAACGATTATAGTTAGATCCAGAAAATGACAATTTTTAGAATCATTATTAGCTTTATTAAGTTTCAGTTGTAGTGGGTAAAGGATGTCTACATAATCTAAAAACTTGGGATTGTCAATAGTAAGGATATCGTCAATATACCTGCTGTTATCTTTGAAAATAGAAATAAGTTGATCACTTTTTGGTATGGTCCTATTTTGTAATTTTTTCATGACGTAACGTTTGTAACAGAAAAGAAAAAGATCTGCAATGAGAGGTGCACAAATTTGTTCCCTGTTGACCTGTTGATAAACAATGTTAACCATACTTCACAGGAAGACAGATCCCTATCCCTGAAGGTCCAACAAGGTCTTGGAATTGTCAACATGGTATCGGTTGTCCTGAAAGGAGGGTGGTAAAGGGTTATTTTCGTGCAACGTTTTTGGCGGTTTATAAATTCGTTTTTTCGTGTTTTGTGTTTTTATTCCTCGTGTTTTCGTGTTGGCATTATTTCACATGCCTCGATTTTGTCCATATTTTGAGCTCGTGATTCGTTTTGGATATTTTATATTTCGTGCGTGTTTATTTTCCTGTAAAAAAATCGGGACTTGTTACAATTAGAATTGTAACGGTACCGGAAAGTATTACAGAGCAAAATTGCACAGATTTTCACTGATTAAAAGAGCTTTCAGGTAAAAAAACTTTAGATAAGATGCATGAATCACCACAAATGATAATGTCTTCTCAAGTTTTCGGCGAACTACGAGCAGCAATTTTCCGTGTTTCGTGATTGGCCATTTTTATCACTCGTGTTTCGTTTTCGGCAATTTTTAAGCACGTTCTTTCGTGTTGGGGACCCCCCTTTACCACCCCCTGAAAGCAGGAAAAAAAGGCAGGAAAATTGAAAGTACTCAGATGTGGATGAAACCTTACAGATTATCTGACATACTTGAAATTAGCTTTTGGTCTCCAAAACTTCAATACGGGTAAAATTGAAAGAGTTGATAATCGAATGAAACAGCACAGACAGGTGATCGTACTTGTATAGGACTGGTTTCCAGTCCTGAATTCTGATTTGGGAGTTTGTTTTGGTCTCCCATAAATATAGCGTTCAGAATTTTTTGTGGTATATAGAAAACGGTTCATTGCTCAACATCTGAGGAAAACAGGAGAATTAGCGGTCATTTGCTATTTCAATTCGTTTGTGTACAGCATTACGTAACTTACTGTTTATCTTGCAACCTGGGCAGTTTTTGTACTTTAGGAAATTGAGTTTCATAGATCGTGCCTTATCGTTTTTATCACATGTCTGCTGTAAAGACAGCTTGCTGTATGTATCTGCATAATTTTGTAACTTGGTAGGGACTATAGAATAGAAGCTATGACTTACTTTATTAAGCTTTCATTTGCTAAGTAAGTGAAAGAAAAACTGTCAAGTTTACAATCTCGTTACCATCTTGTATTTCGTGGAATAAGATTATCCATGGAATATTGCTACAACCTTTTGTGTCAGTATTGTTCATTGGGGAATACATTTCAATGAATGATTTATATCACTCATTTTTTTTTCTCCAAAAGCATCCCTATATTAACTTGATACATCAGACACAGCCAGGTATATCTGGCATATTCTTTTAAAATGATGCTCAGGGAGTCACATTTTACTATGTGCTCAGTTTGTCAATCGTCCCGGAAAATATCGAAATCAGATGTTCACAGAAACAAAGGTTGACTTCAACTGAATATAAAAACAAAACAGCTAAACTTTGGAAATTGGGGTATCCTGTCGTTGATTTAAAACTAGAGGCTCGTATGAGCCTGTATCGCTCACCTTGGGACTGGTTTTATTCATTGTCATCAAAAGACCACCCATTCATACTATAAAGCAGTTCCCCGTAGGTTACAGTTTAAATCTTGGATGAGGTACAAACATAACTAGAAGTGGTGCCATCAGAAATGATGGCTATCCCCACACTGGATAAACATTATTTTTAGTAAAAAGGAATACAAGGATATATGGTTGCTGGGAAGAATTCCCAAAAATAAGAGGTCTTTGAGACTTTCAGGAAGCTTTTTGGAAAAAACCATTCGGTGAAAATGTTTCTCCTAATTAAAATGAATTATAAAAGTATGGTTGCTAGGTAGAATTAAAAAAATAGTTGTCTTTGAGAATTTCAGGAAGTAATTGGAATTGGAATGGAAATTTATTGAATCCAATATAAGGAATCAAAATAAATAATAAAAGTATGTTTGCTAGGTAGAATTCCAAAAAATAAGTGGTCTTTGATATTTTGAGGAAATTTACCAAAATTGGAATTAAATATTTCTAAAATCGAATTAGTGAAAATGTTTGTCCTAATCGAAACAAATTCTAAAAGTATGGTTGCTAGGTTGGAATTTAAAAAAAAAATAAGTGGTCTTTGAGACTTTTAGGATATTTACCAAATTGGAATGACATTTCAGAATTCTAAGTATTCAGAGCGTTATTTTTTTTCAAAACACTTTCCATGAATATGAGTTCATACGCTAAAAGTTAAAAATATATTATTTGATATTAATGCTGCTGATGAGAGGTAACTCCTTGAAACACGTGTACAGCATAACGAAATTTACAGTTTTTTTTTTATGCAACATCGGTATTTCTTGTAATTATCACATTTTCATTAAATTTACCAAAGTTAGAACCGGAATAAAAATTCCGAAAGCTTATTGCACATCTGCAGACTATATGCTATAATTCTATAATAATATTTAATCCCTAAATTCAAAAATGTAAGAGGACTTCCCTGACAATATCACATATGAACAATATTGACATCTTGGGTCTATTGTTTGCACCAAGACCAATATCAAGACTCTGAAAGATTATTGCGCATCTGCAGCATATATGCAACAATTCTATAACAAAATTAAAACACAAAATCCAAAAATGTAAGAGGAGTTCCACTGACAAGCTTACATATATATAATAGACATCTTGAGGTCTCTTATTTGCACCAAGACCAATATAGAAAAAAATCCGAAAGCTTATTGTACATCTATAGCATAAATGCAACAATTCTATGACAAAATTAAAACACTAAATCCAAAAATGTAGGATGAGTTCCACTGACTAGCTTTTTCTAACGGACAGACAGATGAACAAACGGTCAGACGGACGAGCGGACCGGACCAAAACATCCCCGCATTTGCTTCAAAAAAAAAAAAAAACATGCGGGATAAAAATCACAAACTTTGAAAGACACCACCAAAGGACGATTGTAACCAAGTTTGGTTCAAATTGGCTCAGTAAGTTCAGAGGAGAAGACATTTGAATGCATTTCCCATAGGGTCCCTATGTTAAACTACGTTCCACGCTAGCCACCATCTTGGATGAGCTACGAACGTTAAAATCACAAACTTTAACGGGGACCGGCCAAGGACAATGGTATCCAAGTTTGGTTCTTATTGGCTTATAGTGGTTTCAGGAGAAAAGACCTTTTAATGCATTTCCCATAGGATCCCTATGTAGAACTATGTTCCATGCTGTGGACCATTTTGGATGGGGCGCGAACATAAAAATGCGAAAACTGTCAAGGGGACCATCCAAGGACTATTATGACAAAAGTTGGTTCCAACTGGTCGGGTAGTTTCAGCAGAGCAGATCTTTGAATGCATTTCCCGTAGGGTCCATATATTAAACTATGTTCTCCGCTGGCGGCCATCTGGAATGAGGTACAACAACAAAAATCACAAGGTATTAAGGGGACCACCTGAGGACTATTGTGACAAAATTTGGTCCCCATTAGCTCAGTAGTTTTAGAGGAGAATTTTTTTTAATGCATTTCCCATAGGGTCTTATGTTAAACTATGTTCCCTAGTGGCGACCATCTTGACTGAAATGCAAACCTGGTGGACATATGTAGAAAATGAAGTCCTTGAAAAGCTCATCACTTTTGCATTTCACATTTAACCTCTATCTCAAACAGTTTTTGATATAAAAGTAAAAAAACGTTAAAAAATCGTAAAAATTCAAAGAAAAAGCGGCAATAACTCCTATATGGGTCGTCAGATGTGCTTCAAATTTGTACGACATGTGGATCTTACTATGCTTACCATTTTTGTAATATAAACTCAGCTGGATAACCCTGAGCATATCTTAAGTTGGCACTCCATGGCGGCTGGGGAGTACTGGAGTGACCTTGATATAATTTTTGTTAAGAATATCGCTTATGTGCATGCTAGGGACATTCTTGATCTCGCTTGAGGGGGTGAATATTGTTCACCTCTTGTTGAAGACCCTCAGGCGACCTCAAGATGTAGACCTGAATAAAAACCCTGTCCTCGATAAACTGGAGTTTTCTATGTATCGTGTGCGTTTTTGTCACATGTACATTCACTCCATTTCATTTCATTTTTCCTATTTAATTCTGTCTCCTACCATTTTTAAAATATAAGACTAAAAATAAGAAAAAAAACGAAAATTTTACAGAAAAGGGCCAAAATTTTGATATCTGTAACGGTTTTGGAGTAATTTGCAGAAAACATCAATTAACCCCTATGTTCTATTTCTAGTAAGAGCGGCCATGTTGTTTGGTCTACGGACATAAAAATCACAAACTTGAAAGTGAAAACCCTAGTAATGATTCAGATTAAAATTGGTAAGCATTGGCCCAGTAGTTTAATAGGAGAAGATCTTTGAATAAAAGTGAACGGACGGACGCCGAGTGATGGCAAAAGCTCACATGGCCTTTGGCCAGGTGAGCTAAAATAAAAGGACTTCTTTGAACGGTGTCCTCATCAGTAGGATGGGCGACAGATGCCAAGTGACGCGACTCTTCCCTTATCTTGAATTGAGGGTTGTTTAACCAATATCAATAAGGATTTTTTTTAGTAGAGACCCGAAATATCCTTTAGAAACTTTCAGATCTCTAATAGTATAATTGAACAGAAAAACATGGTCTAACGATCACTATAACACAATTGCATAGTACACCTAATATTTCTAATATAATCATAACAGTTATAAACTTATAGTCTTTAAACACCAGTACATTCAAGAATCAGGCATATAGCATAACAGTGGTGTCACATGCGTAGAAATAAAGGAAAACACATTTTATCATCGAAATAATAAAACTTACTTGCAAAACATTGTTTTGACACATTTAACACAAGAATATGTTTAGACGAGCAAGTCAGTCATCAGTTCTTGACATATTTTTGTTTGGTTTTGCCTTTTTTACGTATGATTATTACAAATTCTGTCTACATTGTACATAAAAAAGTACGGTGTAAACACTTATAAATATTCCGCGAATGAGTTGTGAGATGTTAACTCCATATGCTGGTGCTTTTGGAATGTTGCTAGAAAGAAAAGGGAATGCACCAAAACTGGAAACCAATATTTTGAAATCTGTCAAAGCAAATCTTTGCTCTACTAGAAACAATTTATGATAGTAAGGTTGCTTGGTAGAATTCCAAAAAAATAAGTGGTCTATGAGACCTACAGGAAATTACCAAAATTGGAAGCAAATACTTTTGAAATCAAATTGATAAAAACAGACGCTTTAGGTATGGTTGTTAGTTAGAATTAAAAAAAATGGTGTTTGGGGCTTTTAGGAAATATATACCAAATTGTCATTTTTAAAAGGTAAGTGGTATTTCAGGAAATTTACCAAAATTGCAATAAAAAATTTCTGACATCCAATTGATGAAAATGTTAGTCCTAAAGGAAACAAATGATTAAATTGGTCTTCGAGACGAAACTTTCAGGAAATTTATCATCACATTATTTAAGTTTGGTTGCTAGGTAGAATTCCGAAAAGAATAAGTGGTCTTTGAGATTTTCAGGAAAAATATTTTTTGAAACCCAATTGATCAAAAAGTTTATCCTAAACTTAACAAATTATTTTAGTACGCTTGCTAGGTAGAATTCCTTAATATCAGTGGTATGACTAAATACCGAAGTTACTGGTATTTGAGACTTTCAGGAAATTTACTAAACTTTCACATCCTTTCAGAATCTTAAGTTGTCAGAATTTCGATTTTTTTATCAAATACTTGTCCAAGTTATCAGAATAGAAAAACATACAAAAATCCAAGAAAATATGTGTCACCGACATTTTCAGGAAATGTACCAAAGTTGGAACTGGAATCAAAAATAAAAAAAATTCCAAATCTACAGGCTATAAACTAAATTCCGCATGAAAATTGAATCCCATAATCCCTTTATTCAAAAACGTAGGAGGATTTTGCGTCATATGCCACGTGTGTCAAAATCTACATCTTGGAACTTTGCCCTCTTGTTTGGCACCATGATAAAGATACAAAAAATCGGAGAACTTAGTGTACATTTACACACGATATGCAACAATTCTACAATAAAATTAGATCCCTAAATTCAAAAGTGCAGGCGTAGTTCGCGTCACATATAACATGTGTCAAAATCTACAGTTTGGAGCCTCTTGTTTGCATTGAAGCTGGTGAAAACCACTATCAAAACTCCGGAAGCTTATTGCAGTCAGCAACACATGTGCATCAATTCTATGACAAAAGTAAAACAATAAATTCAAAAATGTAGGAGTAGTCACATCGTTTAGGACTGACGATCAGACGAATGCAAAAACTCTCTTCTGAAAGAACGGGATGAAAAAATTTTGTAGAAATAGTTTTGACATATCTCTGAGTCATTTTGAAACAGCGACACAATTGTTCGAGTCACCGATTTCCCCCTCCCGAAAAACATTTGAATGAAGTGTACAAATATTTGTAGACATACATTGCCCGAATTTACTTTTTTCTCATTGTCGCTCCCGACATGTGTTGCTTCAATGACATATTTTAGCTGCGATCGATGTTGCTCAACATTTTTATTCTCTTCTTGTAATCCTGGTGCTTTCAGCTGGATAACCCTGAGCATCGCCCAACTTGGCACTCCATGGCGGGTGGGGAGCAAGGGAGTGACCTTGATATATTTTTTTGTCAAGAATGCCGCTTAAGTGCACGCTAGGGGCCTTCTTGATCTCGCTTGAGGGGGTGAATATTGTTCACCTCTAGTTGAAGACCTTCAGGCGACATCAAGATGAAGACAGGAATAAAAGCCCTGTCCTTGATAAACTGGAGTTTTCCATGTATCGTGTGCGTTTTTGTCACATTTACATTCACTCCATATCCTTTCATTTTTCCTATTTATATCCTCCTACATCTTTAACTTATTGCTTATTCGTTCTGGCTCTTTACCATTTTTCTTAAAAAGTATTTTTTTTTGTGTTTGAAATTCCGTTATTTAAAATTAGACATTGTGAAGAAAATATTTCCCCGTGTCGAGATATATGTTTTTATTTTTCTTAGATATTGTGTATATCTCATGTTTACACTTTGTTTATAATTTTTTTTTTAATTTTTGCAAATTCTACAAAGTGAGGTTTAAGTCCCCCATCGTAGTTTTGTCCTAAGCTATATTTCATATTACTGATTATTCGGATTTAGTTTTGTTTTATGCATTTGAAACATTTTTGTAGAATGGAAGGTTTCCTTTGTTTGGATCATTGCGTTCTTAATGGTGCTGATTAGAGGTTACTCCTTCAAACACGTGTACACTTCGTTTGGAAGACTAAATAAAAATAAAAAAAGTAAAACAAGTCTCCCCAGACTTTGTATGTGTGAAGTACAAACAGAAACAGTGGTACTGTATCTGAGTTATGGGATAAATATGTAATTATTAATCTGTACAAATTGCACCAAATGCTTTAGCTACACTTATTTTTTTTTGCTAATATTCCACCTTAATACACTAACCACTATGCATGTATGCTTGCAATTTTACATTTGTTCATGGTACTATAATTATGGATTAGGCTAATTAATAATGAAAGGATATAGAGTAGATAAGACAAGGTCTCAACAAACACATGATAAAATCAACCAATAGAACCACGCCTTTGTTGTTGTTTATCATCTTGAAGTCACTATGGGAACCTTTTATTGAAATGAAAAGTTTCACGTTTCGGGATCTTCAAATTGTTGTGAAGAACAAATACAAAAATGTACGTACATTTTTTCAGAGACAAAGATATTTTAACTATATCAGCCCTTTTTTATATTTTCTATTTTATCAATTTCAAATGTCCAGAGCGAAATGATATCGTGTTCGTAAAATTACAAAAATTGGATAACAGCAAAAACCTACAATGGCCAGGAACTACAATCACATGCCACAATTAACAAGCAAACTGCACCAGAAAAACAATAATGAAAACAAGAGACAAACACAAATAACGATAGGAACTCGTAACGTTTTTTGTAATAACTTGAATTATAATATCATAATCATAGTTTGTTCTGCTAATTCTACATTTTTCCTCATGTAATAAGACAATTGAAGCATTTAACCATGAAAATGTCATAGGAAAAATATTTATTACAAAAACGGTTGTTTATTACAAAAACGGTTGTCACTTCCTCAACGTTTTTTGCAATAGCGCTTTTTGTAATAAGTTCATTTACTATACCAGGGAAATAGTTTTTCTACTAGTTTAACAATATTCATCAATATAGGTCGACAATTGAAGTATAACAACATTGCTTTCATGAGAAACGATTATTTCAAAAATGTCTGTTACCCATTCCACCGCATGCTTTCAGTTATAACCTTTTTGCAAAAAATTCCTTGTTATGTAATAAGTTTATGCTGCAAAAACAACGGCAGTAGAATACCGAAGGAACAAGGGAAGCGAAGACTACAAAAATCGAAATCCAAAGACATAGCAAAAACGGCAAAAGAGAAAAACAAAGACAAAAAAGGACGTGAGACAGCTGTAATGCACGGAAATAAAAAGACGACATTAAAAACTAAGGCACTCATAGTGTGAACTCGCATGAAAACCGGGAGTGACATCAGGTGCTCCGGAAGGGTAAGCATGTCCTGCTCCGCTAGCGGCACCCGTCACACTATCAGTGAGTCAATCCAGGGTAGAGTCAAAACCGGTTATGTCAAATCTGTGAAATCTAGCTGAAAATTTCCGTTTTCATTTGGGACACAGACACGTCATATCTGTCAATGATATCATGGTGACGGCCATAAAATTTCTGAAGGGATGAAAGCAACAAAGGCTGAATAAATCCCTGACTAAGCAACTTTT
>MJUU01015759.1:137052-166755 GCA_002080025.1 Modiolus philippinarum | reverse complement strand
AATGTATACAACTAAAGCAGGGAAACATGTGTTTGATAAGGAAAAAAATATTACAAATTCGGTTGATACAAAAAAAATATTGCAAATATGGATGAGTATAACAAAAACGGTTGTCACACTCGTAACGGTTTTTGTAATAACGTTTTTTTGTAATAACTTGAATTATAATATCGTGTTCATACTTTGTTCTGCTAAATTTACATTTTTCATCTATAAAATAAGACAATTGAAGCATTTAATAATGAAAATTCCATTGGAAAAAGATTTATTACAAAAACGGTTGTTTATTAAAAAAACGGTTGAGACGCATTCAACGTTTTTTGTTATAACGCTTTTTATAATAATTTCATTTCCAATACCAGGGACACTAGTTTTATATTATTCATCAATAGAAGTATACAACTAAAGCAAGGGAACAAGTATTCGATGCATAAAAAAAATTATTACAAAAACGGTTGATACGAAAAAAACAATTATTGCAAAAATGGTAAGTATTACAAAAACGGTTGTCACATTCGTAACGGTTTTTGTAATAACGTTTTTTGTAATAACTTGAATTATAGTATCGTGTTCATAGTTTGTTCTGCTAATTTTTAATTTTTCATCACTTGATTAATACAATTGAAGCATTTAATCATAAAAATTTCATAGGAAAAAAATTTATTACAAAAACGGTTGTTTATTGCAAAAACGGTTGTAACATAGCTAGCTGGTGGTAGATTCACATCCGCTTTCAAATATAGCTTCTATTTTGAATAAAATTCCGATGTATTTACAAATTTTTCTAATCAAAATGTAATGAGATACCAAAATAACTACATATGTAATATAAAAATAATAGACTATTTACTCTGTCAATATGTTAAATATGGACTTCGTCCTTGGTCAATATAAACCTAACAGGTACAGCTTTAACATATTGTACATAATTGATAAATAATCACAGATGAACCGAAACTCATAAACTCATGAAAGTGCGGAGGGAATATGTCAATTACAGAGCTCTTCCATCACGAGGTGAATGATTTTTTTTTTTCGAAAATTATGATTTCAGATTTGTTATGACTTATATTATATAGATTTTTAAAAATATACTTAGATTTTACATTCAACGATTACTTTTTTGTGTCAATACGCCATGACGTTTACATACAATGTAACAACGACGTAAGAAGCGACGGCATTGTGACGTCCCGTCCGATAGTGACTAGCAATCTTTTATTTCTCGGGTGACAATGCAAAATTTATTTAACTGGGAATATTCGGTAATTCACAGCTATCTTTATTATAATCAAAAATATTTCAACATTAAGAAAATAATACTAAATCAACAATAACTTCATGCTGACCAAGGAATTATTGACACGACGTTTGCAAGGAACTGATAAGTATAGGTTTTTTTTATCTTGAAGTGACTGGACACAATATAACCGCTTCTGATTAGTAATATCTGAAAAAAATCTTAGCAAAAAAACAAGACTGTAAATTGCTACTGTGAATAGTTATGTGATATTATTTTGTAAAGTCTCCTGAAATCACGCTAATTTTGGTTGTACACACTACTTGGCTGCTCTCAGAAACTTAAAAAGTTACTGTAAATACATGTAGAATGAGTTAATAATTGTCGATTTTTTTTCTTTTTTAATATATTGTAAAGATACTAAACTCCTCACAGGAAGGGATCTTGGTGGAAGCCGTATACTGAGGGTACATAACTTACTTTGTCAGTTGGTAATGGGTCCGGAGCTGGCATATCAGTTAACTGCTAGTAGTCTCTTGTGATTTCATGTATATTTCATTTTTCACAATTGACTCAGTCCTGTTGGCAACTGAATTTTACTGTTGTTACGATTGTTTTTTTATTTATTACATTGGCTGTAGTGGGAAGGTTTGGGCCAAATAAAACTAGTTTAACCCCGCCGCAGCAGGTTTGCGCCTGTCCTAAGTCAGGAAATTTATTAAGCCTTTGTGTGTCTTGTCTTTTTTCTAGTTAGTTTACTTTATGTCTATAGGAGTCTAGGATAATGTTTATTTCGCAGAACTTGATTACTCTTTATTCAGTGGCCGACTCCGACCTGCCGTTGGGTGTGGGGTTTCCTCACCGTTCATTGAAGATCTTATGGTGGCTTTGAGTTGTTGTTGCTCCCCTTTGGGTCGTTGTCTCTTTGACACATTCCCCGTTTCCCTTCTTTTTTCTATTTGATTAGTCATTTAGTCATTATACAGTTCTTTGATGATAGACCCACACCAAATACCTTGAAAAAAACCACGATATCTAAATATGAAAAAGAAAGGAAATGGGATTAATGTCAAAGAGACAACATCCCATATCCAGGTTAAAATTTAAAGTTAAGATTTTTCTGTAAAAGTAGGGAATATTGCCCTGTACAAGCATATTCTTTGGGCTTATTTAAGTGTTAATTTAAGCCATTTGGACAGCTTACGCTCTTCTAGCTATTAAAAAAAATAATATCTGTTCTTCCAAATATTTAGATTATCATGGGCAGACATAACAAATTATAAATATTTGACAGCAACTTTTTAACTCTGTAAAAAATACAGAAACCCAAAGTATGTATGATGGTTTAGTAATATACTGCATGGTAGGAGTGGAAAGATTAAACAGTAGTATGTTATCGCATAAATCAGATATCAATGTACTGATCGAAACTAAAATAATTTGTTTCAAACTTTGAAAACCCGGAATATCTAGCAACTTCCTTTTTCTCTGTAGCAACATTCCAAAATCAACGGCATATGGAGTTTACATCTCCCAACTCATTCTCTATTCAAGGGCCTGTGTTAGATATAGTGACTACCTTGATAGAGCTCGGTTGCCTACAAATAGGCTACTTAAGCAAGGGTATGTTTCCCACAACTTGAAGTCATAATTACAGAAGTCTTAAGGTCGACAACGTACATATGAAAAAGAAAGGAAATGGGGTAAATGTCAAGGAGACAACATCCCATATCCAGGTTAAAACGTAAAATGTACTTGTGGACCACAATGGAACATCTGTTTCCCAGATGACAACAGATCTTTCTCTTTGCAATAAAGTTTATTTTTCCCATACTGCATTGACCTAACTACCAGAGTAGACATGTTCCCCATGGCGGGTGTCTTATAAGAAGCGTTAGATGCTTGATCTACTGGCGCACCTGACCTCACCAATGGGTTTTATTGGATCCGTGTTTTTCATTTTTGTATATGTGTGTCTTAAGGTAGTTCGACACTAATATACGGCGCATTCGATTGGCGCATTTGCGAAACACGAGTCGGATGCGGAATTGACTTGATTTTCAAACCGGAATATTCCTGTATTGGCCTATTTACTGTGACGTCATAATAGATTGACATACACTTTCCCCGCGAATTAGCTCCCTTTTCCCGTAAATATTGTCTATTTCGTAAACTATATAAAATATCTCTCTTAATCGATCGGTGACATATAGATTTTCTCAGCGTAACATATATAGCTTAAGTGTATATCTATGAAATATCAAAAAATAAAAAAAAAATCTATCTGATATTTATTTTATATGAAAGATAAACAATAAGCATGTTATCACAATTCCCTATATGTTCTTTTTCAATATTGCTGAAAAATACTGAATTTAGCCTAATTTTCAAAACAGGAAAAGATGGTCGGTGACATATCATTTTTATTTAATTTTTTGAATATATAGGTTAAGACCTACAAAACGTCTTAAAAGAAAAAAATTCTGTCTGAATTTTTTATTAGGATCGAACTACCTTAAGTTTTCTTTTCTGTGCCGTGCTCATGTTATGTCTTTGTTTTTTCGATGTTGTCATTGTCCTTGAATTGTTCGTTTTAGACTGACGGTTCGGATTCGCACTTACATTGTACTTTTTTTATAAAAAAAGTGCACGGCATCTGAATCGGTTTTCAGGGGCTCTGGCTACAGAGTTGCCGGGCGCGTCCCCAGGTGGTGGATAGAGGAATGCCCCGTCTTTGCGGGGTAGTCAGGTCATAATATCGCGAACCATTGCAGCCAAACTGTGTTGAGAAACGCCACGCTCAATGCAGTATAAAGGCTCCTTCTATATTTCTCTAAAGAGGGCGGACGCATTGGGTTTCGTTCAGAAGGATAAATTTCCTGCCCCTACCCATTTCTCCCTTTTTCCAGTGGCAATCATAATACGTTGCCATGGTTGTCCTTTCCTCCTTCATTTCTCTCTTCTTTTTACTTACAATTTTTTTTTAATTGATTAACTTGTTTTCGTCCTTATATAGCTAAGATATTGATCATTGGACGTTAAAATCTAACTAATCAATCAATCAATATAAAAAAATGTTTGCAAATTTATTGATATGATATGCACTGAAATGGACATCGACAGTAACTAAACACATTTATATTGGCAGGGAATCAGCATTCTGTATGAAATAGGACTCCGAATCGGATACAAATTAAAAAATACATCGGCAAACGAATACCGAAGCAAGAACGAGGAAAATCACGGCCAACACGAATTGAGACAGTATGACAAAGTCAAAACAAATAAACAAAAATGAACTAGAACGCCACACAACTAAAGCACCAGCAGTGGGAACCCCTATAAAAACTGAGGTATCATCAGGTGCTCCGGAAGGGTAAGCATGATCTGCTCTACGCGTGGCACCCGTCAGAGTGATATTGAGAAGTGATTAAATTGTCAAGAGTTTCTGATCGGCTAAATTATGCAGTTTGGAGGACTCATTCGGTCAAACTTAATATATATGATTGGAGATAATTAAATGGTAAAATTAAACAACCCAAAACTAGGATCGACTAATTAGGATTAGAATATTATCAAGCTGGTTCCTTCAAACAGTGTGTCCTTTAGATCTGCATCCCATTCAAAGTGACCGTCAGTATGTAACATAGTTTATCGATCAAATATATCTAAAGCAACTAGACTAGTTAGAATAAAATAAAAAACACTCATTTTGAAGCGTATACCTCTTTTTAAATAATGAAAGGCTTAAATATATTTGTATATCTTAGGTTGATAATTGTGTTTAATGCTTACTCTACCGGTACAACTGATCGAATCCCATTGTTTTGTTTTATTCGGTCCGTATTGTTCAACTGTATATGTCTCTTCATTTTTTCTTTACTATTCAGTGCAAATGCGCTGTCTTTGCTTCCTTGTGTTCACGATGTTGCAAATGTCCTTGGATTTTAAGCGAGTTGTGATGAAGCCGAACTTGGCTTATAATTTGAATAATGGTGTCTGGGCGATCGAGAGTCCGGATTTCAACTTTTAGTTTCCGCATGGTATCTTAAGAGCCACATGTTATATCTTAATGAAACTTTGCACAGACATAAGATAAGAGGAGGAACCGTATTGATTTGGAGTTTTATGTAACAAAGGTCAATATCACAGCTTCTGAAAATAAAAATAAAAATTGACTTTTATCTGTTTCCCGCACAATATCTCCAGATCAACATGTCACATCTTAATAAAACTTGGCACAGACATGACTAATAATAAGAGGAGGACTCCTCTTGATTTTTAGGTTTAGCCTTATGCAACAAAGGTCAAGGTCACAAGAAAAATTCTAAAAAAAACAACACAAAGATTTCATTTTTTTTTTCATTCTCGGCATAATATCTCTAGCATGTCACTACTAAATAAAACTTGGCACAGTCATGACTAATAAAGACAGGAGGAACCCTTTTGATTTTGATGTTTTTACAACAAGGGTCAAGGTCACAACTTCTTTAAGTAGAACAAAATTCGATATTGTTCCCGTTTCCACATAATATATCTAGAACCACATGTCACTTCCAAATGGAACTTGGGACAGACATGACTAAGATTAGAAGAGGAAGTTTGAGGTTAGTGCAATAATGGTCAGGATCACAGCTTCTACAAAAAGAACAAGAATTCATTATTATTTTTCGATTCTGAACGTTATCTGCAGAACCACTTCTAAATCAAACTTTGCACATACATGACTAATGATGAAGGGAAAAGCCTATTGATTTTTATGTTTTTGCTGTGAGGGTCAAGGTCACAACTATAAAAGTAGAATAAATAAATCATGTCACATGAAATTTGGTACAGACATTCCTAATGATGAGAGGACGTCATAGTTTGAAGTTAGTAAATTTTAATTTATAAGTTATCTAAACGGTATTTAAACTTTATATGCACAGTTTATAATAACTGACCGTTCTGTTCTCGCTTCCTTTACACTTTTATATAATTTCAGATTTTAATGAGATCAAGTCACATGAAGAAGATGATTTGTTGGTTTATCCAAAAGGAATAAACATGTTCAAGAAGAGTGATAAAAGTGTAAAGATCTGGAAACAAACTCTTTTTTCAAGTATTGAAAAAGACCAGGATTTGCTTTGTCGATATATATTAGCCAATGGAGACATCCGTAGAGAAAATATTGATATTCTCATATCTGCGTTAGATTTTTCTATTGATATGCAAAATTCTTCATGTTCAAAGGCAATTGCCTGGCATATCATAAAGCTCTTTGCAAAATCAGTTTGTTCATTTGAAAAGGTGATAGACATCTGGCCAGGATTTGTTTGTAAATGTAGCGCTTGCGATGAACTGAAAAGAAACCATTTTTGTTCAAACTGTGTGGTGATTGTTGTAGAAGTCGATGACAAAAAACCTGATAAATTTCCAGATTATTTTCACAAGTATGAAATACAATACAAAATCGTCAACAAATATTCTAGGGAGGGAAAATCAGTTGTTTCAGAAATTAACAGAATTTATTCTGATTCTGAACCGGAAACACTCTCTAAAGGAATAACATCTAATGAGGCTGAAACTTATTTTAAAAATCATAGTTAACTATTCCTAATATCACCCTCACTGTTAAAGTCGAGGTGCTTTAAAGGAAATCAAAAGTTTGACCAAACACCATGTATTCAGCTTTATTGCAGAGTTAAAGGTATTATACCAGTTGGAGAATGTCATTTCCCAAAAACAATCTCATCAGTACCAACTGATGTGTTAGAAGGACATTCACAGCAATTAGTGAAGAGTATAAGGATTGGAAGTGAAGTTGGTTCAGTTTGTGATGGAAGAAGTGGAACTCTTGGTGGATTTGTTAGCTTTATGGGAATCGATGCATTCATAACCTGTGCCCATGTCTTGTTAACAAAAGAATGTCTGTTTAAAAGTAGAGAACGACAAAAAATTCACAAGCAATCTGTGCTTATTCAGTATGTGAACCAAGGCGAGACTGGAACTCCTCCAACATTGTGTGGACAGCTTATCAATTATATGTTTCCACCGGAACGTTCAAAAGATGGCACAAGCATTGATGCTGCAATTGTCATGCTTGATCAATCTAAAGTTAAGATAGATCCTAATGATGTTTTACTTGACAATGGAATCTGCAGAACACTTTGCGACTTTGGTAAGCATTGTAATATCAGTGAAGTTTATATATTTGACAAGTCGAATCTCAGCTGTCCCGAGTTCCTATTGTTGCTTACGTTTGTCTTTTGTCTTATTTGTGTTTTTCCTGTGTAGTTCCCTAGCAGAATGCGGCATGTTATTTTAATTTTAAGCCATTGTAGGTGTTTCCTGTTGTCCCTTTTATTGCATTTAACAACTTTTTGGAAATATTTTTGCAAAAGTATATTGTAAAGATCGAATTATGTTTTTGTTTGAATTTTGACGTTCTGGGTTGGACACTGTTTATAGTGCATTCATTTACACGTTCCAGCTTTGTGACTATTTCTATTTATTTATATCATAAGATGTCGAAATGGCAATCTACAGAAACACATGCATTATCTTCAATAATATTCGTTCTGATTTGTCAACAAAAATAAAAGAGCATGGGCTCTGTTATACAGAATTTAACAGAACCAATTTTTGTCTCCAGTACGGTAATATATATAAGGTTCTTTACAAAATTTGCCCATTTGCTTGCTTTTATATAGGAATAAAAGTAATTTTTGAGGAGTTTATAGATGCGTAAATGCGGTCGACTCATTCATAAACTGAATACAGTGAAGTTTTTAAGTGAAAGACCGCGTTTACATATAGAATAATGGAAGTTTTGTTTTTGATACAAGAAATATTGGCGAACAATAATGGACGAACCCCTTGTGGGCGAGTCCATTATTGGGACCAATATTTCTTGTATCAAAAACAAAACTTCTATTATTCTTCTTATCGGTAATTAACTAAATCATTTAATTGAACAAATTTTGGAAATGAATGTTAATTTCAACAAAGCGTGAAATTTACCGCATACACTCATCAAAGGGAAATTTTCGTATTTGATCAAATGGTCCTTCAAAAAATCAGGATGTACGTACATTTGTTGCAATTTTTCAGTGACGACAAACATGACAAATATACCAATTGGACTTGTCAGGATATGATAAAAGCATTAAATTTTCTTCTTGATAATATTTTTGTTGGTTTCGGTGATACAGTCTATCAGCAAAAAATAGGTATTTCTATGGGTACCAACTGTGCACCTCTCATAGCAGATTTAAATCTTTGTTGCTACGAGTCACAATTAAGGCAAAAATTCAAAAAGACCCTTCTAAACAGCATTTAGTGGATAAATTTAACAATACATCTGGATATTTGGACGATATTTTGGCTTTAAATAATCCTGAATTTTCTAAATTTACAGACGAAATTTATCCTGCAGAAATTACTTTGAACAAATCCAATAGCAGCAGTGATTATACCCCTTTTCTTGATCTTGATATATCAATAAATCAAGGAAAGTTAAACCCTAAGGTTTATGATAAAAGGGATGATTTCTCATTCATACAGCATTGTTGTTAAATCTTTACTTCTGGTTTTTGTTGGCAAAAATATTGATCATCTCCTAAATGCTTTACACAATAACTAAATTTAAACAATTTTTCATATTGGCAGTATTTGACATTACACAACATCATGTTCTTCTTTCATAATTGATGATGTTGTTATACCAAATCTATTTAGAAGTATTTCAATTGAAATTTCATATGTAAGAAGGCTTGATATCATAGTCAACGGAAATTATGTCCGTAGCTAGCTGTCAGTGACTGCGAGCATTTGTCCGGACAGTACCTGTGTGTATTGTCTTCATGTTTTATGTACTTCATTGTAAGGGTACTCGTCTTGATAAGTTGGACTTTTTTCTAGTTTGATTTTTACTGTGAGTCTTTTTATGTATTATTTTTAGCCATTCACCACACATAGGGGGAGGGTTTGGATCCAAGAAAACGAGTTTAACCCCACCGCAATGTTTGCGCCTGTCCCAAGTCAGGAATATGTTGGTCATTGGCTTGTCCTTGTCTTCTTATAAAATTTTAGTTTCTTGATATTTGTGTTATTGGATGTGGTTTGTTTCCATTGATTTATTCACTTTTTTACCTTTTCGGGGCCATTTAGGGCTTACTATATGGTGTGAGGTTCCTCACCGTGTTGAAGACCATATGGTGACCCCTAGATGTTTAGTTTTTTGTAGTTTTAACCTGGATATGGGATGTTGTCTCCTTGACATTTACCCCATTTCCTTTCTTTTTCATAGTATTGATTAGTAGGAGAATTTGTACGATCCGGTAAAAGTCTCTATAGATATATATTTCTTTGTTTGACAAAGTAGGCGTGGCCTAAGATACTTTTTGCCAATATTTTTTCGTATTCGGGCAATAGCAAATACTAAAAAATATCTGCTTCGTGAGATCAAAGGAAATTCATACAAATTACCGATATACATCGATTAACTCCTACAAAATTACTTTTATTTTTTATAATTCTAATCTATTGCACTAGAGACAGGAAGCGTTTATCAAGAAAAATAACTTCTTTGTTGTTCATGACGTTAAATAATGAAATTAGGAGTTACAATTACAATTGAAATAATTTGATATTGTTACCGAGAGGTGTATAAACATTGCTTATTTGTTTGTTTGTCTGCAAAAACTTAAATCATGTGTACAAATGACAGCTTTCATTTTGCATCCGTACGTTTCTTGTGTCAAGACGTTTGATACCAGAATATTTGATTTGTGACTTTGAAATTAGCATGCGAGTTTTTTTTTTTTTACAACACTTCATATGATTTTACTAACACCTTTTTAGTCCCTTTTCAAATGATTTGTTGTTAGATATGCATTTTTAATCTTACTATTTTATCAAGTGTAACTTATTGATATGCCAGTCGATATATTCTAAGGTCAATGTTTCTGACCATTTGTTCTGCCATTGCATTGAAATATCTTACAATATTGGGAATTCACGGAAAACACAGTCTTTGCATTACGTTTCAACTTTAGTCAATTTCTAAACACAATACATGCAAATTTACAATGTACCTCAATAGAAATAAAAAAAGCAAAATAGTTAATGACATTTTTATAATTTGTTTTTTAAAACAACGGCAGTAGAATACCGAATGATTAAAAGATGTCGTTATTGCAAAAATTAATGCCAAGCTACATGACAAAAAAGAGAAAACAGAAAAGCAAAGAAGTTTTCTTTCATATTTGGAAAGACCTCTTTGAAATTGACTTAGTGAGTCGAGGGTCCTATTGTATCATATCCCCTCAAATATTATTGTTGTTTATCGACCCTCAGACAGTGGAAGCCTTATGTAAAAAAAAATTATATCATTTACATTTCAGGTATGCAATCTGTTTATCTGAATGACAGTGTTGTTGATCCAAAAGAAATAGGAACAAGAATGCAGCTAACAACAAGGTCTGCGGGAATTGTATCTCTGATACAAGAAACGACTGACACAATGTGCCATGAAGATGAAAAGATAATAAAGTTTGAGGAATTTAGCCAAGTGCTCAATAGGATGCTTATTCAAAATCCAAAACCACATGATGTAGATGAAAATGTTCATCTTAGGCATCAAATAAAAAGAGTTGATGATATGACAATTGAGATTCCCCCAACGGTTACACTTTACAATCAGATTTCATTCCGCAATATCTCATTTGACCAAGGGGATTCAGGTACATGTATTTATGTCGCAGACTCAAATAATACTATCGTAGGTTGCATAGGCATGGCGATAGCTTCACATCCAAACGGAGGGTGTATCGTCACACCTTTAAAAGCCATTTTATCAGCTTTTAAAATGATATAGTGAGCAACAATATAAGGGATTCAAAGTTCAAAGACCCAAAATATATTACGTATCTTCTCTTGAATGAATTTTACATTTATGTCGAAGTAAATTGTTTTGACACCTTATTGATATATGTATTGAATGTGCCTATTTAATGATAATTTGATTTGATCTGCACTGAAAAGAAATAATTTGTCGAAATTTATTCTACTGCCGTTGTGAACACGTTTTTTTTTGTACCGTTGCAACAATAAAGAATAAATAGTCATTCACAGTTCCTCTCATGACAGTTGAGATTTTTTCTCAAGTAAATATGGTGTGTGCAATACTTGATTTATTGTCAAACACGTCATAGCATCAAAATAAGCAAAGACAAAGTAAGATATGAACAGTAAATGTTGCACATGGAAAATAGAAGAATATAAAAACTTCCTATTTTAAATGGCAAGTATATTAACTGTAAAACGTGGAATTAATCGCGGGGTGTTTGAGAAACATTTCACTTACTGGTTATTTTCACGCTCAAAGCCTTTCATATCCCCCAATGCCTTTTTTACATAGGATTGTCCGAAACGAAAGTATTCGCGTGGGAAGGGGGGGTCACGGATTTTTTTATCGTGAATATAACGAAAATTACCCCAAAACGAAAATTTCTACATTTCTACATTTACAGTATTGTAGATGACGTCAATATTCTAGTTGTTACAGCACAAGTTGAAATGACATTGTACATGTTGTTTTAGGGATATACGTATGGTACTTCTGATGAACATCTTTTACTTTTCTGCGACATCAAATCTTATTTTTTTTGTACCTTTTGTTTCTGCTTCTTTTATGCATCTGATCCTACTTTTCATCCTTAGTTCCCGTGTGATATTTTCTTACATTTATGTACCGTTTTTCCTACTTTGTATAACATTTTTATACTTTTCTGTAGCATCTGCTCCTGCTTTTCCGTAGCATCTGATCTTACTTTTGTATACCATTTGTTGCTGTGTCTTTGATCCTTCTTTTGTATAGCTAAATTTAAGTCTCTTTCATGAATACATGTTTAAAGGAATCTTAAGATGATCATAAGTAGTCTTGAAAAAAATGGCGTATTATTCAACTTAAAGTACAAATGACGGGTGATGATTGTATAGCAGGAGTCCATTACAATGTTGCCGAACCCGATCTCACCGCCTATTGAATTAATAAGAGTATGCCCAGATAATTTCTCAAAATTGTTCATATGTATATATATTGTCTAAAAGTTTTATCATAAAAATTGACATAACTGTTTCCTCGTTTGATGGTGGTATTGAAAGTAGGAATTCACACTTTTCAGTACGCATGAAAGTTGTCATGACATTGAAGTATGGCTCAGTTTATCTCTAGCTCTCAGGTGCAAAGTTTCAACGTTTTATAAAAATATTGGAAATGCTCTTTGGTTTCAGCCTGGGGAAATCGAGCTGTGCTATTTGAATTTCATCTGATTCTGTCAACCGTGTATCAAGTAACTGTTCAAACTGACTTTAATAACTGAAAAAACCTGAAGAAACTTAGAAAAAGAAGGATGTTATGTTTTGAAATTGACAATTTTTTATATATCTAACAATATAGTTAATACCTTATAAATACTACATCTATTTGCCGGTGCATTTGCCATTTAAAAATGTACTGGACTTTGATTACTAAATATGAATCAAGCATTTTGACAAGCTTTGCTACTTTGTTTGCTAAGATATTTGTTACATGGTTGACTACACCAGCTGTAATTGAATTTAAATTATATGCAGTTAGATACTTTCATTGTTATATAGTATTGTTATTATTAATATATAAGATTAAAATATTTATATTTGCTAATGTTTATCCTACTATTGAAAATATGTGACATACTTTAACTCATATTTTATGCTCAATTGTTTATTTTTACCATGTATAAATATATGTGCCATTTTATGTTATATTGGACTTTGAGTTATCGGATAGAGATTTTTTTTATATGACAATTTGCATGTTAAAACATGTAATAATGATATGGTAATATTTGCCACATGTATGAGATATTTTTCTTTTCAAGTACCAAATGGTATTAAGTTTGTCAAAATTTTCAAAGTTTTGCATATTTTTATTCCCGATTGATTACACCATTATAAAAAAATCTAGATTTTCATTCATTTCATTGGAAAAATGAAGAACAAGCATTCGAATTTCAACTTTTTTTTCCAAACTTTAACCATTTATTGAAAAAGGCTATTGATTTTTAGACAAACGATAAATAATTTGCGAAAAATTTAAATATTTTTTTTTTCAAGGGGTGGAAAAAGATGGGGGGAGATGA
This sequence comes from Modiolus philippinarum, assembly GCA_002080025.1. Taxonomy (NCBI): domain Eukaryota; kingdom Metazoa; phylum Mollusca; class Bivalvia; order Mytilida; family Modiolidae; genus Modiolus; species Modiolus philippinarum. The sequence goes on along the minus strand of MJUU01015759.1, from coordinate 153,348 downwards.
GAATTTAGGATATGTTTTATTGCGGCGTTTTATAGTTTATTTTTATTCATGTATATGTTATTTTGTGACTTTTTAATTTCGAGATATATATCAGATGTCTATAGTATTTTCACCTTTAGATCACTAATGATGGTGGTATGGGATGCATTTTTTCCATAGTCTGATGGTATTATTTTTCTCAAGGTTTACAGTTTTATTGTATTTAACTGTCTAATTGTGATTAATTGTCATATTTCCTTAACCGCTTTACGAAAGGATATAAAACCAGCTTTGATAACTCAGATGCACTGTACTTTAGAAATGTAGATAGATGGTTAAACTTGTGACTGCCAACTACTGCATATATGTGAAACATAAATCTGACACGAGAGAAATTATAATTGCTTTACAAGTTAATTATTGTTTTTTTTTAGTTTTTGGAAGGAAGAGCATTCGAAACTCTTTTTTTTTTTTAATTTTATCATTTATTGAGAAAGGCTGTTAATTTTTAGACAAATGATAAATTATTTGCAAAAAATGTAAATATTGTTGCTGTATTATTGTATTTTACAGTCAAATTCTGGTAAATTGTCATACATCCTTCACCACTTAACGAAATGATATAAAACCAGCTTAAATACCTTAGATTCACTGTTCTGTAGAAATGTACATAAATGATTTAATTTGTAACTGTCAACTACTGAATATATATGAAGCATAAATAAGACATGAGTGAAATTATCATTGGTTTACAAAAGTTAATTATTGTCTATATGTTTTAATAAATTTTATAAAGTGAAAGTTTCCGCCTCTTTTCTTGACCTTCAAAATAAGGACTTTGAATAATTTCAGGAATTGGATTGATGATGTCAGCATCAGGTATGTGTGCACATAAGCATATTGATATAAAATCTTCTAATAAAACGGCATTTTGTGCGAAGGAAACATGGCAATGCAAGACACCATTCCCCGTAAACGCAATCAAAAACCACGATTGTCATCTGATTTACTCAGATTTTAAACAATATCTTGTGTAAACATTAAATTAAGACTTATCAATAACTTTAACGAATTGCGTCCCTTACCGTTTTGAGTTGTACGAGAAAGCATTCTGAAATATTAATCTCTAACAGATATTATAGAATTTTAGTCCGTTTGATATCGTATGTTCAAAAAAAATACATGTAGCGATGGTTAATATGTTTTAATAGAGAAAGGCCTCTTTGACTTTTGATTATAAAAAAGAAAGGAAATGGGGTGAATGTCAAGGAAACAACATCCCATATCCAGGTTAAAACGACCCAAAACAAAACATCTAGGGTCACCATATGGTCTTCAACACAGTGAGGAACCTCACACCATATAGTAAGCCCTAAATGGCCCCGAAAAGGTAAAAAAGTGAATAAATCAATGGAAACAAACCACATCCAATAACCCAAATATCAAGAAACTAAAATTTTATAAGAAGACAAGGACAAGCCAGTGACCAACATATTCCTGACTTGGGACAGGCGCAAAAATTGCGCTGGGGTTTAACTCGTTTTAGTTTTGTAGACGTGATCAGGATCATTTTGATTTATCGCCTATGCAACAATTACGCAGCGTCAACCAAATTTTACAGGAGTGATCAAACGCCTTTCAAAAATTGCTCATTTCATTCGATTTCATTCGATCAGTGGTACTGTACATTATCTTTTGATCGTTTTGGGAATTTACTTCCTAGTTTAGACATACTTTTATATCTAGAGCAATCTATTAGGCGAGCAGTAGATACCCGTACTATTTTCTATTAGGAAGGTTAAACCAGTCTATGGGACCACCTGTTTTGATGACACCATTTCTGTGATTTGACCAACATGATTTATATGTTGTAAAGATTTCAAAACACAGAAGTTTTTTTTTCTGTATAACAATTCTGACAGTATCTTCAGAGCAGATTCAATCAAAGTATTGAAAGACCATGAACAAAAACTTTGTTAAATCTGATACACCAAAAATGCAAAATCAGCTAAGGGCAGAGCAAAAAAAAATGATTAAATATACACAAAAGATAATTAAAAAGACTTGACAATAGCGGATACCAAGTTAGATAAGCGATATCGACATATAAGTCACTATGAGTAACCTATCCTAACAGTTGTACACTTTATCTACATGGTTAAAAGAAGAAAAATATAGTAAAAGGAAATAAGCACATAGATTCTGTGGTAAATCTAAGGATATTTTTACAGTAGTTGATTATATAATATTTATATTTGTGTAAGTAAAGGATGTATGGCGAAGTGCATTTTAAAAAAAAAATCTGCAAAACTGAAATAGGATAAAAACTGAATCGCAATATTTTAAATTGCAGTTTTGTAACAGGGAGTATTTGGTCGACGCACGATATGTTGTGATAACACGAAACTTCAGATCTTTGTATTTAAATGTTTCTTGTCGGGAGACCAAGCATCAACGAGTAAACAAACACAAAGAGATAAATAACTTTCAGAGAAAATAACTTCTCTTTGACCTACATTTCCTACTTGTTTATTTTATTCTGGAAGTATCTAAATTTAACAAAATGGTGTTAAAAACTAAGTAGTGTCTTCTTCATACTTAGGTCTCTCCTTTGTTGAATCTTGGTTTTTCGTTTTGAAATACAATTAGTAATCGTTCTTTATCAGCCTTTACACGTATTTCAATTTATTGTCGTCTAAATATTGTCATTTGATCTGCACTGAAGAGACATTAGTTGTCGAAATGCATATCGGCAGAAAAAAATAAACAATAACCTCGGTATTTTGTTATTTACTGTTATCCAACAAAATGCACAAGGTAAGATTTTCTGCTCTTGCTGCAAATGAGGCATTCCTTGCTGAAATGGCCTTCCAGCTCACTGAATAAATAAATTTCCGAATGAATACCGAAGCAAGACCCAAAATCATGAATCCAGAATGCATGGCAATATAAGGATTACATACAGACAGAGAACGTAAATGACGAAGACGTAACAAACAGTACATAAAGAAACGCCACAAAAAAATAAGGCACTAACAGTGTGAACCCCTTAAAACAGGAGTGTCATCAGGTGCTCCAGAAGGGTAAGCATGACCTGCTTCATATGTGACACCTTTCACACTGCGAGTGAAAAGACCGGTGTGATGTAAATCCAGTAATTATTTTAAGAATACACTGAAAAGCTTTGTATGCAATTTTACTTCACAGCCTCTACCGGATTTGACATGTTCAACACGGCGGGTGTCTTATAAGAAGCAGAAGATGCTTACTCTACCGGTGCACCTGATCCCACCCATGGTTTTTTATTGGGTCCGTGTTGTTCAACTTTGTATGTGTGTATCTTCATTTTCTTTTCTGTGCCGTACTCATGTTGTGTTTCTGTTTCCTTTTTGTTTCCGAAGATGCCATTGTCCTTTTATTATTCGTTTTTGGATTGACGGTTCGATTCTCACTTACCCTACCTTACACTATTCTACTATAATACTTCATGTCCATGCACTGTGGTAGGCAGGTCAATATCTAAGACAACATAGATTTACAAGACTAGGCGTACTATGCAATTGTTGATAACTTGTTTTAATTTGAAGACGGGTTATTAGAGAAAGTCATAAGCTGGTGATTTGAGGGTGAATGTAAGTAAGCAATTAGTGGTAAAACGTGTCACTTATTTTGGCTTTAATTTAGATCATATTGGTAGTTTGTTCTCTATCAGTTTTTAAACATCTTTGAGTTTATGGTCTCCCAAACATTTAGATTTCATCTGTCTTCTAACATGAGACATCCGCCTTGTTGAACATGTCAAAACCGGTAGTAAAGTCAAATCCAGTAGAGGAAAGAAATAGCTTTAGCTGCAAAGGAAAATGACTTGTTGTCATCTGGGAAACAGATGTACTATAGTAGTCAACTAAATCGTGATGTTGGACCGTAAAACTTCAGCTTAAATATTTTTGAGTAGCCTATTTGTACGCAACCTAGCTCTACCAAGGTAGTCAATCAACAAAAGCAATAGACAAAAACTTTTATTTTTTTCTTCATCTTGTAATAATCATGAGGCCTTCAACAATGAAATTGCTCATTCCGAAAAGTAAGTTCAAGATAGCCCCTAGCACCGGTTTGAGCAGAATTTATTGCTATATGTTGAACAACGCTACTCTTTGTAATTTCTTTTGGTCATGGATATCTGAGAGTCAACAAATATAAAAATAATTGGAAAAGTGTTCCTTACAATCGCTGTCATCCGTTGCCCCACAAAAAAGATTGAACAGAAACAAAAGCGACACCAAAAGTCCAAAGCAAATTAAAGGGAGTGACCAGTAAGGGAAATTCATAGGACAAATGAAAAATCCAGAGCACACACACCCATACAAAGAAAAAATTAGGACGTCCGTCATATACTCAACGTGAAGATAAACTTCCCAAGTGTGACACTTCCCTATCTGAGCAGCATTATAACATACCTACCTCTTCAGCCTATGGAGTGTACATTTCACAGTTGATTCGTTACTGTCGATCATGTAATTTATACAGTGATTTAGTGAATAAAGCAAAAATACTGTTCCAAAAGCCGCTAAGTCGGGGATTTGTTCAGCCTTCATACCTTTCATCCCTAACGTAATTCTATGGTCGTAACCATGATATCATTTAAAGATATGACATGTCTGTGTCCCAAATGAAAACGGACACATTCGGCTTGATTTCACGTCATCACAGATTTCACATAATCGGTTTTGACTCAATCCTGGATTGACTCATTGTACCGAGTTCCTATCGTTGTTAACGTTTGTCTTTTGTCTTATTTGTGTTTTTCCTGTGTAGTTCCCTAGCAGATTGTGGCATGTAATTATAATTTTCAGCCATTGTAGGTGTTTCCTGTTGTCCCTTTTATTTCACTGATAGTGTGACTGTAGTCGCTAGCTGAGCAGAAAATGCTTATCCTTCCGGAGCACCTGACATCACTTACGGTTTTCATTGGAGTTCACACTTTACGTGCATTAGTAGTGAATGTCGTCTTTTTATTTGCGTGCCTTGTAGTGTCTCACGTCCTTGTTTCGTCATTATTTTTCTGTGTTTCCGTTTTTTGCCATATCTTTCGACATTGATGTTTGAAATTATCTCATCCCTTGTTCCTTCAGTATTCTACTGTCGTTGTTTGGCTTGTTAAATCCATAATAAAACGCTGTTAATAATGTTACAGAACAATAATATAAATACACTTAAAGAAAAACTTTTTTCATATACAGATGAATCAATATTATTTTTATTTAGTAAACTAAACAAAAATATCTGAATTGCCATGTTTTCGAAGTAGACAAACTTGAACAAAATTTCGTTTAAACGACCACTATTTACAAAAAGATCCTTGCTGTAATAAGATTATTTCTTTTGAAAAGAGAGTTAACTCTCATTTTCTCTTAAATTGTGAAGTTTATGAACAAGAAGAGGAACAGAATTAATAAGGCTTCATTCCGTGTATGGCACTCACTGGGTGTCCTTTGTACTGGATTTGGCTCCCTATTTCGATATTTTTGTTAATGGGAACTTCTTTTCTGACTATTTATAGATTATGGCTTTCCATATCATAGGATTCTAAAGCTGCTAATGAGAGGTTACTCCCTGAAACGTGTGTACAGCATAACAAATTTATCGTTTATTGTGCAACTTGGGTATTTTGGTATTTTATTATAAATCATATATTCAAACTTCTAAAAGTTCAAAAATTTTACCTCATTTTTACGGCATTTTGCAGAAACTAAATTCTTAGTAACCTCGGTATTTTTAAATATAAATTACTTTCTTAATCCGAACTCTACCCTTTTCCGGCTGGTTGTGCCTTCCTTAATCAATCTGTTGAATTGATATAGGGTTCACTCCAGTCAGAGAGTCATCTCTTACGTATATATGGAAAAAATACAAAAGTTACTGTGAATTTTGTTAGTTTTTTTTACATATGACCACATCTTCAAAATTTTCCATAATGGACTGTTATCAATTGATGACCTTTTTTAATGATCGTATGAGGAATTTTTGAAGCCTTATTTATCAGTCTGATACGGAGATAACTATTACTAACGAGGAAGTCTGTATAATTTGTGCTAGTTCTTGGGTAACGAATAAACAGTGAAACATACGCTCCGTAAGCAGGAGAAGCAGAAATATTACTGTTCATGTTAGGAAAATTGATAATATTTCAAATTAAAACGTCTCTTTTGTCTGAAATTTTAATACTGAGATGACCGAATTGTAAGTCCAAAAAAGATGTAGATTCTGTGGTTTCTGTCGTTACCTTTATCTCTGTTTTTTAAGGTATATAAATGGTATCCAATTAGCAAAAGATGCGTTATTAAAAGAAAGAACATCATCAATATATCTTTAAGTGAGATTGAAGGATCTTCAACCTCTTATTTTATGATTTTTTACAAATCCATGAAGACATTCAGTCTCGTAAGAATACAAAACACCAACGTTCTGTTGATAAATAACCCTTCAAATGTGACAAGTATGTCATCAATAAAAATAAAACTCGAGCATACTGCGGACCTTTTTTTCATTGTAGAATACCTTTACTTTTAAATTGGTTTAATTAAATGTAGGTTTATAACCTAATACAACTTTTTTGTAACTTTAAATATATAGATCAATTATCAATTTGTGGAATTTCATTTGTTTATTAGTTTTCAAGATTGCTTTGAAATTCGGCAACTTTGTAGACAGTATAGTTGATGAGAATTATGTTATTATTGATTATGAAATCTGAGGCGGATTCGTAATAAAGCACCTTTAACTTAATATGACGAGTTTTTTTTTTTAATTATACCCCGCTTTAGTGGGCAGTATATAGTGATCATTGTGTCCGTTGGTACGAACGTTTGTTCATCCGTCCGTTCGTAGTCCATGGGCTGGAATAACCCCCCGGGCATCCCCCACTTCCGAACCCCACCCATTTTTTTAAGTCCGCATACATTACGTCTTCAAAATAAAACATGCTAACACGAGCATAACCTGCACGCACTTGTGAAATTTGGTCCATTTTTAGACCCACCTACCGAAATTTTGGGAAATAACGTTTTTCGTTTAAGTTTTTCTTTCAGTTACTTCAAAATGTTGACAAAATGCCTGCAAGTTATAAAAACGAGGTATCAATCAACGGCAGTAGAATACCGAAGGAACAAAGGAGGGAAATCCACAAAAATCGAAGTCCAAAGACATGGCTAAAACGAGAACACAGAAAACAATGGCGCCAGACACAAAACAAAGACGTAGGACAGACACAAAGCACAGAAATAGAAATCAAAACATTCAAAACAAAGGCACTCAGAGTGTGAACTCCAGTGAAACTGAGAGTGACATCAGGTGCTCCGGAAGGGTAAGCATGTCCTGCTCTGTTAACAGCACCCTTCATACTGTGAGTGAGTCGATCCAGGAAAGTGTCAAATGCGGGAAGACGTGAATCTAGCTGAAAATGTCCACTTTCATTTGAGATACTGACACGTCATATCTTTCAATGATGTTATGGTTACGGCCATAGGATTTCTTGAGCGATAAAATTAACATAGGTTGAACAAATCCCTGACTAAGCAGCTATCAAATGATTGCTTATTATATAAGCTTCACAAAGAACCGAAGTTTTTAAGATTTCATGCCCAAAACGTTCCATAGCGCAATTAAACGTACCCCTACCCAAATGAAATATTGTCGAAAAAACTGATATTTTTATTGAAATTGCGTAAGTTTGATGGTCTAGAGAACCCGAAGTGCATCTCAATTCCCGATTCGGAAAATTGTATTTAGCTTTTCAATCTATTTTCTTCAATATAAAACAGGTTAAGACAATGTTAACATATTTTAACATATTGTCACTACAGAAGTTTTACGGTCGTCACCACGATTTGACAGACAAATGAGAATGATATTTTTGGGTAGATCCAGAGTTTGTTACCGGACTGACTAACACCGACTGTGACAAAACCGCACTTTTCACTGGCAGTGTGACGGGTGCCACATGTGGAGCAGATCATGCTTACCCTTCCGGAGCACCTGATGATACCTCAGTTTTTATAGGGGTTCACACTGCTAGTGCTTTAGTTTTGTGGCGTTCTTGTTCATTTTTGTTTATTTGTTTTGTCTTTGTCATACTGCCTCAATTGGTGTTGCTGTGAATTGCCGTGATTTTGGATTTATGATTTTAGAATTTCCCCTTTCCTTGTTCTTACTTCGGTATTCATTTGCCGATGTATTAAATGACCAAAATTTTATTTTCAAATATACGAAATACAGGGACCTTTGAATAATTTCGTTTTTTGAATAAGTTTTGTCTTTTTCTTGTTTAATATTATTTTTAGTAAACATTTTTAGTAAACAAATATCATTTAAAAAAGGTATCAAATGAAAGCTTTTTTTGTAAGTGAAGTCATTGCGTTTGTCGGATATCTTAGTTTGAAATCTTCCTCTGTTGTCAATTTCAAGATGAAGGTCAAGGAATAAGGCCGATGTGTAAGTGTCTTTATTATCCTCAATTTCGAGTTTTTTTAACTGTTCAGATGAAGAAAATCACCAGAGCGAGGGTTGTTTAGTGACAAAATATCATCTATATAAAGGAAGCTAAAAAAGAAGGATTGGGCCAGTTTTGTATCTTTGTTTCGGAGAAGCCCTTGATGAAGTAAGTGAGAACCGAACCGTCAGTCTGAAAAGAACAATCCAAGGACAATGGCATTCAGCCTCATAACAGTGGAGAAACAGATCGGCTAGGAGAGGTGCACAGTTTGTGTCCATAGGAATTCCGATGGTCTGTTGAAAAAAAGTCCTCCAAACTGGACAAATATATTGTCAATCAGAAACTTTGACATTTTAATCAATTCTTCCTCTGTCTATTTTTTTCTCTGATTCGGAGTCATTTTCACAAAGTAGGCTTGTTCTCTTCCTACATCAATGTACCTATATCTTCACTCATCGTTCTTAATGGAGAAACATCGATGAAATAAACCTTTCAGCCGAGATTTAAGTTGTTCATGAGGAATGGTAGTGTAAAGTGTGGAGAGTCGAAAGTTTTAATGCTGTTACAGTGTGATAATATTCTTGAGTTTAAGATGTCAAGTAGATTTTCGGAGTTTTCAAAATCCACATTTCATTTACACCGCTTCTTGATAAGCAATTCTCACAGTAATTTTGAAAGCCCTCTTTAACAGCTGTCAAGATGGAGGTTAACAACTTAGATATAGATTTTGTACAACATTTGGCAGATCTAGCGAAATCCAAAAGGAAAGCAAAATTTACTAATACACTTGTATTATAGTTTATCTTAAATTATGCAGGATCTTAGTAGAAAAGGCCACAAATAGTGTCATCATACGGGACTTCCTTTTCATATACTGTTCCCCTTATTTTATATCCTACCTCTTTCCGACAATTAAACTCAAACTAAATAACAGTTTACATCAATAAATGTCATACTTGGCTTAATTACAGAGTAAAAAAACACATGTGTGTCAGACAATTTAGTTTTAACATAACTGTTTTTTCTCCAGAAACTTTGACAACAATACATTTGTAATATCATATTTTTTTATCGTTTGAAATTTATAGGAAGGAATAATTACAGCTTAATAAGAATAATTAGAGAAGTTCCTATTGTTTTCAACGTTTATTTTTTGTCTTATTCGTGTTTTTCATGTGTAGTTCCATGGCAGATTGTGGTATGTATTTATAATTTTCTGTCATTGTAGATGTTTCATGTTATTCATTTTTTACATTATACAAATAATTTTTGACAAGAAAAAGTGTTATAAGGCAAAAAAAGAAAAGAAAGAAAATTAAGATTTCTTTATCATTCGTGCTACGCACTCAGCGATAAAGAAACGGTATTGTTACTACATGATTGTTCAAGATTTATCTCTCTTTAAAAGCTAGGTTATCAATCGATTTATCTCGTCTACATTGTACCTATAGTAAAATCTGAAGCACTGTATTGACAAATTATCGATCTTGTACTTAATAAGACGATCTAAAAAGGATTTTATTTGACACAATCGAATGTGTGGTTAAGCCAGAAACACTTAGTCTAATTATTTTAAAAAGTCTTGGTAAGTGATCTTTGTTACATATTCTTTTTAGTTGTATACGTTGACTTTCATTTTAGCATCATGTAAACCTTTAACAAAAACAAAGTATTCTGAATTTAATTTCTGCATATTGCTACCTAAACAACCCTTGTCTCCTTAATGCAGATCTGGAAATATATAAACCAAATATGTCAAAAAGCTGATGGAGAACTCATGACGAATAGGATCTAAAAGGGAAAGCCAACATCAGCAAAGGACAGAGCTTTGCAAGAGAAAGATACTCCCTAGTTTAAACAAATATATTTACATTAGATATAAAAGTTTCGTAATAAAGTCGATTTTCGGGCCAGCACTGAAGTACTAGCTAATGGGTTTGTGAACATCCTCGGAGGCTTACATTCCACCAGCATTGGCATCGATCCAGTGGTTATAAATAACCAAACGCCGTTACTGTGTATTTAGTTTCTGCATATGGACACCTCGACAACTTATAAAAAGGCTGATAGAAGACAAAAACTGAATTGATAAGTCATGGTTTAGATGACGAACAACATTCAAAACGTTGTGTCATCTTCCAGGAATGTTGTCTCGGGTATATTTAAATACTCTCCCTTCATTTGTTCCCTTATTCTTTCAAAGTTCAGCTTAGAAGCGTACTTGAATATATGTTGAACATTTGACCCTGATAATCGATTCCAAGTGAAAATAAATATGAGTAATATTCTACAAGGTTAATGAGATATGTCTTCCAACCCCACCTTTAAAATATTTGCAATTCCCATCCTCTGTTATTAATCCGTATAAAATTAAGTTTGAAATACATTCTTGAAGTCCCCAGTAGTTAAAGAACTTTATGCAAATTAACAATTACCACACTAAAAATGCCTCATATGAACTGCTTCGAACTTTATAATGCTGTTATTGTCATTGTAATATCTTTATATCTCCTCGAAAAGAGATGCAAAGAAACAAATGGCTTTTTTAGAAGTGGTCATGAATTTTGATAAACAATAATTTCTTCAAACCCATAATATAGTCAAATATTCAAATTTTCAAATTTTTAACATTTGTCATAGAATTAATATTAATCTACATCTTTTTGGGACTTACATCTTGAATTTGACGAAAATGGTCCCTCAGTACTACAATTTACGACAAAAGGGACGACTGTTAGTTCAAAATTATAAATTTCCCTAACATGGACAATAATATTTAAAATTCTCTTGCTTATCTTACGGAGTGTATGCTTCACAGTTGATTCGTTACGTCTTAGCTAGCACAAATTACACAAACTTTCTCATTAGACATAGTTATCTCCGGAGCCGTCTTTTTACACAAACAATTCCGTCTCATATGATCATTAAAATGTTTTTTTTAGATATCAGTCCCTTGTGGAAAAATTTGAAGTTTCTCTGATTCAAGATTTGTATTTACTTAATAAAATAGCTATTGCTGTTGAGTTGCTACCGGACAATACCGCAATTGAAAGGGAAGTTTGGTGCGCCATTAAATAAGTTTATCCCACTATTCCTTTTGCAATGCTTGTACCAAATCAGGACCATTGTGGATGGTTACCATCTGTTTTGTCTTTTTGTCTCATGGACTTTGGCTCTTGACAACGCTGTTCGGTAATTTTGTTATTACCCCTATTCACTTCATTTGAAACGCACTTTAACGATTATTAGTGAGTAGTTAGGTTTTTGCAAGGTTTCAAAATACAAAAATACCTTTGTTGTATAATAAGGTGGTTTATTTTTATCTCTGTACACATGTTTCATGGAAAAACATCTCTTCAGCAGCATTAGAATCAAATAAATTTCAACGGCATATTCCAAAGATTTTCAGAAAGGAGGATTGATTGTCAAAATATCGAATACTAGTAGTAAGTAAAAGCTAGTACAAAGGAAAAAACCTCAGTATTCTTAAAAGTGTAGAATTTTGATAAACACAGTCAATTTCTATAAAACGCCAGGTAAAATTATCATGTCAGACAAGTCTGACAACTGGTATGGTGAATTATACCCTCGGAGACCTCTGGTGCACCAGTAGTTTCAAATAGTCCATGGGCTGGAATAACCCCCCGTGCACCCCCCCCCCCACTTCCGAACCCCATCCATTTTTTTAAGTCCGCATATATCACCTCTTCAAAATAAAACATTTTAACACGAGCATAACCTGCACGCACTTGTGGAATTTTGCCCATTTTTAGACCCACTTACCGAAATTTTGGAAATTTTCGTTTTTCGTTCAAGTTTTTCTTTCAGTTGCTTCAAAATGTTAACAACATGCCTTCAAGTTATAAAAACGAGATATCAAATGATTGTTCATTATATAAGCTTCACAAAGAACCCAAGTTTTTAAGATTTCTATGCTCATTACGTTCCATAGCGCAATTAAACGTACCCCTACCCCAATGAAATATTGACGAAAAAACTGATATTTTCATTGAAATTGCGTAAGTTTGATGGTCTTGAGAACCCGAAGTGCATCTCAATTCCCTATTCTGAAAATTGTTTTTAGCTTTTCTATCTATTTTCTTCAATATAAAACAGGTTAAGACAATGTTAACATATTTTAAATGACCAAAATTTTATTTTCAAATATGCCAAATACAGGGACCTTTGAATAATTTCGTTTTTGAATAAGTTTTGTCTTTCTTCCGATTAATATTATTTTTTAGTAAATAAATATCATTTAAAAAAGGTATCAAATGAAAGCTTATTATATTCACTTTACAACCATAACAAAAAATGGCCATTTTTAGGTAATATATACATCATATATCAATAAAACTTACCCCTATCCCAACAAATTTATTTTAAAATTGTCCATTTTTTGTCCATTTTCGCATAAAAATAACCAGAAGACGCAAAATGTGTGTTGTTTTGGACAATGTTGCATAAATTATACTATCATTCTATGTTTTAACAGCCATTTGTTGACTTAAACTCAATATTTTGCCCGGAATTGGTGAAAAATGGGAATTTTCAACATTTCAGAATTGTCCAAAGTCCACTGCTATATCGTTATATATGCGAAACATGGAGGATATTTCTGCAACTATGCCAATGAATTGTAGCAAGCGACACATTTGGTGTCTTAAAACATTGTTAAGAAAAACAAGGAGTGTTAAATGTGACTCTGATTACAGAAAATCTTTCCCCGACCCCAACAAATTTTCCCTGAAATTGTCAATTTTTTGTCTATGTTCACATGAAAATAACCAGAACACGCAATATAACATAAATGCATGAATTATATCAGAATATTGTATTTCAACAGCCATTGGTCGACTAAAACTCAATATTTCTTCCAAAATTGATGAAAAATGGGAATTTTCAACATTTCAGATTTGTCCGTATTTCATCGTTAAATCGCAATATATGTCAAATGTGTAGAATATATCTGCAGATATGCCATTTAATTGTCCTGAGCAATACATAAATTGTCTTTAAACATTGTTTGGAAAAACAAGGAGTGTTATATGTGACTCTAAATACCGAAAATCATACCCCTACCCCAACAAATTTTCCCTGAAATTGGTGATTTTTGGTCTATGTGCGCATAACAATAACCAGAACATGCAAAATGTCTGTTGTAAATGACAATGGTGCATGAATTACATCATGATCTGGTATTTTAACAGCAATTGGTCGACTAAAACTCAATATTTCTCCCCAAATTGATGAAAAATTGGAATTTTCAACATTTCAGATTTGTCCATAGTTCACTGTTTAATCGCAATATATATCAAATCTATAGAATAGATTTGCAGATATGCCAATTAATTGTTCTAACCGATACATAAGATGTCTTAAGACATTGTTTAGAAAAACAAGGGGTGTTGAATGTGACTCTACATACCAAAAATCTTACCCCTAGCCCAACACATTTCCCCCAAAATTGTCAATAATTTTGTCTGTTGGGATAAAAATAACCACCACACGCAAATTCTGCGTTGCATATGACAAAGTTGCATGAACACTATCATGATTTGGTTTTTCAAATCCCAGTTGTCAGCCTAAACTCAATATTTTGTCCAAAATTGATGAAAAATGGAAATTTTTAGCATTTCAGATTTGTCCAAAATTCACTTTTAAATCGTTATATGTGGCAAATCTGGAGGATTCATCTGCAGATATGCCAATAAATGAACAAAACATTCTTATGTTTTACTTTCTTTGCAAAAGATGTATTTGATACATTATAATATGTAATTTTGACACCAAAATATGGGTAAAATTGAATATTTTGGACGATTATCGTGAAAAATGTCATTTTCAGTATTTCAGAATTTTCCGAAATTCAAAGTTAAATCGCTGAATAACTGCCCATAAACCCGGGCGCCTGATCTTATTTTTGATAAATGTGAGGCTCTGTGTGTTTTGGTGTTTGAAAATGATATGTCATTGGACCTTTATACAATGTTAAAAGCTTTTCAAGCTGAATAAAATGAAATAAATTGTGTTGAATATGTGTGGTAAGGGGTAATATGTTTGAAATTTATGAGACTATAGTTAGTCTAAAAGGCTTAAAAGCATACTTTCTAATTGCTTAGAGATGATGAAACGATATTTAATAAACATTTTTAAGTTATATATCAATTTCATGTAGTATTTGCATCTCAAAGTCAAAACAGCAGAAATGATGAAAAACGGAAAATTCCCATTTTTCATACAATTTCGGACAGAAGAGTCAAAATGAGACCTTTTGAAAGTTTTAATCTACTTAAATGATCTTCTGCATGTCAGTTGTAGTAAAATACACGCTAGAATTCCCATTAAACATTATCTTTTTATCATTTAGAGCCTGAATACAGCGATGGAAACGTGCAAAATTCCCAAAATAGCGCTCATCGTGTGAATCGTGTGCGTTCATCGTGTAGATCGATTGCGTTCATCGTGTAAATCGTGTGCGCTCATCGTGTATCGTGTATCGTGTAACGTGTAACGTTCATTGCGTGTATCGTGTAGCGTGCGTTTACTCGTTTCATTTAAATTCCGCGTTTTATAGATAGGTTTACCAGTTTTTAGCAAAACACCGTCGTTGTTTTTTTTTCAACTCGAAATATACCTTTTTTACAACCCCCGATTTTACAAGAAGAATATAAAATATCATCAGATTAAGTATCACGTCTGGCGATTTTTTGTCACAAAAACATTTATTGTTTAGGAACGCAAACCTTTATTTAATCAACTTCATTCAATGCTATATCAACCTGTTCAATATAGTAAAACAATAAAAGTCTAATCAGATTAACTTATTATATCTATAGTTAAACCATAGGCAGTTTAAGTATTGCAGACACCAGTATAATATAAAATAGAGATAAAACTGCCCCTTTCTTTATATTTATGGTTAAATTATATGACGTTTTAGTATTGCAGACACCGGTATAATATAAAATAGAACCAGAATATAAAACAGAGAAAAAGTGCCCTATCTTTTATATTTATGGTTACATTCTATCAAGTTATAGTATTGCGGACACCGGTATTATATAAAATAGAGAAGAAGTGCCCTATCTTTTATATTAATGGTTAAATTCTATCAAGTTTTAGTATTGCGGACACCGGTATAATATAAAATTGAGAAAAAGTGCCCCATCTTTTATATTTATGGTTAAATTCTATCAAGTTTTAATATTGTTGATACTGGTAAGATATAAAATAGAGAAAAAGTGCACTATCTTTTATATTTATGGTTTAATTCTATCAAGTTATAGTATTGTGGACACCGGTATAATATCAAATAGAGAAAAAGTGCCCATCTTTTATATTTATAGTTAAATTCTATCAAGTTATAGTACTGCGGACACCGGTATAATATAAAATAGAGAAAAAGTGCCCTATCTTTTACCTTCACCTTGAAATTGACAACAGAGGGAGACTTCAAACTAAGCTGTACGACAAACGCCATTGTCCTTGGATTGTAGGCTTTTAAATTGACGGATCGGTTCTCACTTACTTTTATATTTATGGTTCAATTCTATCAAGTTTTAGTATTGCGGACACCGGTATAATATAAAATAGAGAAAAAGTGCCCTATCTTTTACCTTCACCTTGAAATTGACAACAGAGGGAGACTTCAAACTAAGCTGTACGACAAACGCCATTGTCCTTGGATTGTAGGCTTTTAAATTGACGGTTCGGTTCTCACTTACTTTTATATTGATGGTTCAATTCTATCAAGTTTTAGTATTGCGGACACCGGTATAATATAAAATAGAGAAAAAGTGCCCTATCTTTTATATTTATGGTTA
>MJUU01015759.1:71186-111094 GCA_002080025.1 Modiolus philippinarum | reverse complement strand
GTAATACCAAAATTACCGTACAAAATTGTCAAAAGCCAAAGACCATGAGGTAAAAACAAAGCAGGAGGAAACCCCCGGTAAAATTGTCGACCGCAATGGTCCTGACTTGGTACATGCATTTCAAAGGAAATGGTGGATTTAGATAAAGTGTTTTCTACTTACCACAACCTAAGTGAAAAATTAGGTATTCACATGTTTTTCCCATTCATATTTGAGAGCTGATTTTCATATTTGTTTTTACTCTCATCTTTAAATTACTACATTTGCAGTTCATTTTGTTATTTACCACGAAGTATACCATAAAATAAGTGTCAATAATCTATACAGTTTTCGTCTGTTTTGAATATGTGTTCTTTTTGTCTAATTATACAGTTTTCCTTTCAGGTGTATTCGATTAAAATGACATATCTTTTAAATCTGATAACCTGATGATATTTAAAAACCATTATTATTTTTATTTTGTAAGCTTTTAATTACCTGACTAAGGGGGTAGACCTGGGTTAAACTTAAATTTCAAACTCGTTTATTTTCGTTTATATTTATAATATTTGATATATTAATTTAACAATGAAGGGATATGGAGTAAATGCAAATGAGACAAAATCTCTACAAATACATGGTAAATCATAGCAATGGAGCAACGCTTTTAACAATAAGCATTACTCATACCTCATAGCAAGTTCAAGACGGTCCCTAGCACCAGTTTGAGCGGAATTCATTGCTAATTGCTGAGCAACGCTACATCCATGTCTTTTTTCCTTTGACCCATGGATGCAGTATCGTCAGCAAACATAAGCAAAGTTTTCTTACAATCGCTGTCATCCATTTCCCGACAATAAGACTATTAGAAGACGATCACAACATTTAAACAACCACAGGGCACTCAGCGAGCCAATTGTAAGAAAACTTGGCATAATAAAATCATGAGACGTGGGCACAATAAACAGATGGTGAAAAAAACAATTTTAAATAACAAAAAAATTTAAAAGCCAAAATTTGAAAGAATGAAAGTGCATCCATATAAGAAATCCTCTAAAGAACAAATACACCATAACTGAAATGTATATAGAGCATACATCTCTCTCACGGGGAATTTTTTTACGCACTCCACACTGTAGGAGAGACAAACTCCTGTCTAAAATTAACAATTAAGGAATATGGAGTAAATGCAAATGAAACAAAATCTCTACAAATACATGGTAAATCCAAGCAATGGAACAGCGCTTTTATTGTTTTTATGTTTCCATAAACTTTAAGTAATTTTTAACATTTTTTTATCGTTCAGTTTTCTGTTTAGTGATTATTTAAGATACCCTGCTTCATCATATTATTTGGTCCGTTCAGGATTAGATTTTGGCGTATAAAAGTAGCTCTAAATGAAATTAAACTATTGATATATTTCAAATGCAAGATTCTGTGGTAAAAACAACTGTGAAATAATTACTACGTATGATATAAAATTCTATTTATAATTTGAACTGAAATACTCGGGGGTTCAAAACAGCATACTCTGAAAATTTTCAACAGTACTAAACACTTCTGGAAAAAAAACTTAGTCGTTTGATTTTCAACAACACCGAGATATATGAATATTGGTTTATGCGAGATATAACAAACTCTAGAAAAATCCAACCGTTTCATTTTTCCTAAATTTAAAGTAGGTAAAATCAATGAAATTGCTGAATCTATGCTTTAAATTATCTCCGTCGCAAATTTTCTGACTAGATACATTTCATTATTTTTGATATCATTATATTCAATTTAGAGTTAATGCACTCATTATAAATGACTGGATATAGAGCGGTTATTTTCATGACAAATGAATATTTATTTGCGGTATTAAAAACAAAATAACAGTGTCGAAATTTTGTGTGTATGTTCAGCATGAAAGTCCAGATTTTCGTAAGGCTAACAACAAAAATCAGTTTAAATGTAAATACATGGACATTTAATGATATTATTTTAAAATATGCATAACGTAAACTCCTTATCAAGCAACGGCAGTAGAATACCGAAGGAACAGAGGAGTGGTTTTTTATATAAAATTGAAGTCCAAAGACATGGCCAAATCGAGAACACAGAAAACATTGACGTTACACAGATTCAAAACCTGGAAACAAAAACACAACATTATGAAACTGAGAGTGACATCAGGTGCTCTGGAAGGGTACGCATGTCCTGCCCCGCTAACGATACCCGTCACACTATTAGTGAGGCAAATATTAATTTGAAACATCTGTATGATAATTTTCTTACCCTTAGACAAAACTAATTAAATATCAATGGTACGTGTTACTTCTCTAATCCTCAAACAGTAGCAAAGTAAAATTATGAAAAGCTTTTATAAATATCTCTGGTATTCAAACACCAACAAGGACAAATCTGACAAATTATGATAAACAAATTATCACAATTTATTGTACACAGCACATGCACTGAGCATTACTGTGTTATGCAGTACAGAATGTTATATAACATGCAGTTTTTAAAAATTAATTCTACATCATTACAGAAAAAATTAGCAGAAAATTAGCATTATGGAAGGAAGACGATAGACTGTTTGTACAAACCCGCGCTGCAACACATGTCCTGGAATGCATAAGAACAGAAAGTTGTGTTATTATCACAGGAAGCTCTGGTGTTGGAAAGACGTTCACACTTCGACATGTTGCTTTACAGTTGGCTGAAGAGGGATATAATATACTACAGGTAACAAACCCTGAGGATTTTGAAAAATTATATCCTCCTGTCGGAAAATCTGTATATGTAATTGATAACTTTTGTGGAAAATACACTTTAAATCCAATTGTTTTAGAGGAATGGAAATCATTGTCCGATAACATCAAATGCAGTTTTAGATATTATGATGCAAAGATTATTTTGTCATGTCGTACACAAGTCTATCAAGATGATATGTTCATAGGATTAACACTCTTTTCATCCTGTGAATGCAATCTGACTTCTAAAGAACTTTGTTTGTTAACAACAGAGAGACAGTCTATAGCTGAATCATATCTTAAAACAACTGCTCCAAAGATAAGTCAGTATTTACATTTGTACGATTATTTTCCACTTTTATGTCAACTTTATAAGCAAAATCCAAACTTTGATGTAACTGAATTTTTTAAGGACCCATTTTCAGTTTATGACGCAGAGATTAGTAAACTACAGACAGATGCGGCAAGTAGTAAATATTGTGCATTGGTTCTGCTTGTAACGTTTAACAATCACCTGAAAGAAAAATGGCTGACAGAAGAAATAGATGAAGATATGGAGTCTATTATAGATAACACATATGAGGCCTGTAATCTGGAGAGGGGAACATCAAGATTAGTCATGCAAAACAGCCTAGAATCTCTAATCCACACATTTTTAAAAAAGGAAAATGAACTGGTCTTTAAGATGAAACCTTTTCACATTATTGAACAACTTCCAGAAAAAGCTATTTATATGTCAAGACATGGTGATGACGATTCCGAAAATTTCACTTCTGCCCGATATAAATGCACTGGAGACAAACAAGAAGGAAACGGATTTTACTGCACTATTCATAATAAACTATTTGATTATCTTGTAGGCTACTTTGGTAAAGTGATGATATCAACCTTGATAAAAAATGGGAACAGCAGATTTATTGCAGAAAGATTTTTGTTTGAACAACAACTTGCTAGTGATCAGTTTACAATCATTGTACCAGAAAAATATAAACACATGTATCTACAAAGAATGGTAGATGATTTATCAAAAGGTCGTGTGTCAGAAGTATTCAGTAATATTAATATGAAGACACAAGGGTTCAGAGATATTTTTCTGAAATACCTCAGTAGCTTAAAACCATCATTTCAGAATAAGCTCGCAGAGGTATGTCATATATCGTGTAACACTTCAGAGAACTCATATCAGCTAACTACAGGAGAAAGCTATTGTAACAGTACCCCATTAATACAATATTGTTTACTAGGTGACGTAAAAATGGTCCAATGGTTTTGTAGGCATGGATCCCATGTAAATTGTTGTAACAGTAAAGGCGAATCTCCACTGTACATAGCAAGTATGAAAGGTTTTCAGTTACTTGTCACTAAACTTCTGAATAACAAAGCAAATCAGAAATCAAATAAAGCAGAAACACCTTTGTTAAGAAGGTACACCAATGTAGATACTAAACTTCTGGACTACAAGGCAGATGTTAACTTGTGTACATATAAAGGCGAAACACCCCTCTTTATTGCATGTAAAAGAGGGTATACTGAAATAGTTACTAAGCTTCTGAACCGCAAAGCAGATGTTAATTGCTGTCCAAAGTATGATGAAACAACCCTGTCTATAGCATGTAAAAGAGGGTATACTGAAATAGTAACTCAACTTCTGGATCACAATGCAGATGTTAATATGGGTACAAGACAAATGAGAGAAACACTCCTGTTGCTAGCATGTAAAGGCGGGTATACTGAAATAGTTGCTCAACTTCTAGACCAAAATGCAGATGTTAATATTTTCACAAAAATTAGAAGAGAAACTCCTCTGTTTTTAGCTTGTGATGGAGGGTATGCTAAAATTGTAAAGCAACTTCTGGACAAAAAGGCAGATGTTGATCTTTGCACAAACTATGATGAAACACCCCTGTTCATAGCATGTAAAGGAGGGTCTACTGAAATTGTAATTTATTTACTGGACTATAAGGCAAACGTTAATTTATGTACAAATTATGATGAGACACCCCTATTTATAGCATGTGAAGAAGGGTATACTGAAATTGTAACTCAACTTCTGGGCTATAGGGCAAACGTTAATTTTTGTACAAATAATGATGAGACACCCCTGTTTATAGCATGTAAAGGAGGGTATACCGAAATTGTAACTCAACTTCTGGACCATAAGGCAAACGTTAATTCATGTACAAATTATGACGAAACTACCCTATTTATAGCATGTGAAGGAGGATATACTAAAATAGTAAATCGACTTCTTAACCACAAGGCAGATGTTAATTATTGTACTTATTCTAATGAAACACCTCTGTTTATAGCATGTGAAGGAGGGTATAATCAAATCGTAACTAAACTTCTGGACCACAAGGCAAATACTAATTATTGTACAAATTTTGATGAAACACCCCTGTTTATAGCATGTAAAGGGGGATATAATGAAATTGTAACTCAACTACTGGACCACAAGGCAGATGTTAATTATTGTACAAATTATGATGAAACACCCCTTTTTATAGCATGTAAAGGAGGATATAATGAAATCGTAACTCAACTTCTGGACAACAATGCAGATG
Organism: Modiolus philippinarum; assembly: GCA_002080025.1. NCBI lineage: Eukaryota > Metazoa > Mollusca > Bivalvia > Mytilida > Modiolidae > Modiolus > Modiolus philippinarum. The sequence continues at coordinate 105,813 of MJUU01015759.1, read as the reverse complement.
TAGATCAACGAACAAATTATAATAAAACACCTCTGTTCATAGCATGCATAGGAGGGCATACTGAAATAGCAACTAAACTTCTGAACAAAGCAGATCTTCAAAATATGACTTCACTATTGAGTGTTGCATCTTCTTTTGGTAATACAGAAATAGTGGGCATGTTACTTGAAGCATTAGGTATGTAAGAGTTTTAAAAAATCGTAAAAAACTTTTAAAGAATTTGTGCATCAATTTTACATTAAAAAAGCATTCCAATTCACGTATGAATGAGGGTAATAACAAAATTACCAAAGAAAATAGCCAAATCATATATAATTAGATAAAAAGGTTTTTTATATAAGAAAATAAAGTGAAAAATTCATCACTTTTTATCAGGCAAGGATGTAGCACTTTTGAAAAATAATTTCTAAGGCACTTCTTATAAAAATTGGTTCTATTTTACCAATGTACAACAGTAATACTGTGTAATCTTTTAACATATTTATAATATACACATGACATAAAGATCAAAACTGAAGAAACTGTATATTTTAGTTTCTGCATTTGGCCATTTTGACAAATAATGTCTCTTCAGCGCAAATCAAGTTAAAACATCTCGAAGACCATTAATTGAAATAATATGTGAAAAAGTTGATAGAGAACCAATGATCAAAAGTTGAAAATAAAAAGCAGAAAAAAGGTCCTCGTTGTTCATCAGCAAATTAACAATGAAGGGATATGGAGTAAATGCAAATGAGACAAAATCTCTACAAATACATGGTAAAACACAGCAATGGAACAACGCTTTTATTTTTGTTCTTCATCTTGAAGTCACCATGAGGCCTTCAACAATGAGCAGTACTCATACCTCATAGCAAGTTCAAGACGGCTCCTAGCACCGGTTTGAGCGGTATTCATTGCTAATTGCTGAGCAACGCTACATCCATGTCTTTTTCTCCTTTGATCTATGGATGCGGGATCGTCAACAAACATAAACTTAACTAGCATATATAAGCTGTCCAAATTTGAAACTTTATATGTCTTTTGGGAATTCTTTAAATCAAAATAATATTAAATAATGATACGAGTGTTGTTAAAGTCGTAGTCCGTTTCATTTGTGTTCAATATTCTTGCTCCAACCGAGCGATACAAAACGTCAAAAATGTATACAAAAAGAAGGCTTGGATTTTATAAACACATCGTATGCTGACGTATTATGTTTTCCCTCCATCCGCCTGACCGGCCATTTGTTAACATCTATTTTCCGCATTTTTTTTAAATGCCTCAACATAATGATGTGACCATATGTATAACAGAATCCCGAAGTTACTGCATATGAGTAAGAGATCAATTTTAATTTTGGTTCCGGTCGGATGACTATTTGCAGCTATGGGCTACAGACATAGTATTTTTTAATATAGGTTTTCACACATGCCCTTGTAATCCTTCAACTCAGTACATTTATATTTGGTATATAATTTAATTGTGTGATTTATAGTTCAGATTTGGTGTTGGTCAGATCTTTAAAATGTCATTTATGTGCAACACTTTTCCTACATCAGCCTCTTACTTCATATGAATGTTAACCAAAATGCTTTGTTATGAAAATAATTTCTGTTGGAATGCTCGGCCAAGTTCTTGTCCTTGAAGGCTTGATCATTTTCAAAACTCGAAGTTCTTGTCCTAAGCAAAAAGGGATTTTTTTGGTCGTTAACGACGTCAAAAAGTTCCAGACATATTTTTATTATTGCACTATACGAATTAATTAATTTAAAAAGCTTCATTGTTGTTTCCTCTACGGGATTTGACCTCAGTATCAGATTTGACATGTTCAGCACGGCGGGTGTCTTATAAGAAGCAGGAGATGCTTACTGTACCTCTACACCTGATCTCACTATGTTTTTTTTTTTTGTTCACCTGGCTTAAGCCAGGGTGAGCTTTTGCCATTACTTTGCGTCCGTCGCCAGTCCGTCGTAAAGTTTTTTTTTTTAATCTTCTCCTCTGAAACCACTAGGCCAGATGAAACAAAACTTAGCCTGGATCATTACCAGGGTATGAGCATATCAATTTAATGTTCTATTACTTCTAGGACTAGAGAACATGGGGTAAATTTTTGATTTTTGCAAATAACTCGAAAACCGTAAGAGACGTTTAAAATCTGACGGCGTAAAAATGATCAGCATGATGAGATCTACCGACAAAAAAAACATCTTGGAGTCTTTGCCCTTTTTCCGTTTTTTTGTAACTTTTTGTCTTATATATTGAAAATGATAAAAGAATGAGGTAAAGTTTAAAATACAAAAATGGTCAACATAGTAAGATCTACATGTTGTGTAAATTTGAGAAAAATTTGACGACCCATATAGGAGTTGTTTCAACTTTTTCTTAGAATTTTTACGATTTTTATACTTTTTTCTTATATTTCAAAAACTATTTTTTTGAGATAGAGTTTAAGTTTGAATTCCAAAAGTGTTAAGCTTATCAGGGGCTACAATTTCTACATATGTCCAATAGGTTCACATCTCATCCAAAATGGCCGCCAGCGGGGAACATGGTTTAACATAGAACCCTATGGAAAATGCATTTAGAGATCTTTTCCTCTTAAACCGCTTGAACAATTTGGATTAAAGTTTAGCATAGTAGTCCTTTAAGGGGGTAGACCTGAGGTAGGAGGAGATAACTCCGTTTTTCACTTTTTTATTACTTACACAAACAAATAGAATCATTACAATAGGTATTATCAAAATCTTAAAATTGTAAAAAAATTTCCATACAGCAAACAAATATTTAATTTGTCATGAAAACAAATACCCAACATCCAGTTATTTAAAATGAGTGCATTTTATTCCACAGTTTTGCAATGCTGTTCAAAGATGATGAAAATATATAAAAGTCGGATTTATCCCAAGGGAGGTAATTTAAAGCACAGATTCAGCAAATTTTATTGATTTTACCCACTTTATTCTAAATTAAGAAAAAATGGGACGGTAGATTTTTCTAAAATTTTAATATATCTTACATATTCTAGTTTTCTTTCTATTCTCAGTTTTTGGTGAAAATTAAACGACAGAATTTTTTACAAGAAGTGTATAATAGTGATCAAAAAAGAGTGAAAATTTCAGCCTATACTATTCAGAACACTTATGTATTTCATTTCAAAATAGTTAAATTTCCTATCATTATTCATGTTTACTTTTACACATGTCTAAGCTACAGAATTTTGCATTTGAAATAATCTTAAATCGAATACCAATTCAATTAGAGCCAATTTTATACACCACAATCAAGTCCTGAACGGACCAAATAACATGAGGAAATAGGGTATCTTTGATCACCACTAGACATAAAACGGGACGGTAAAAATTGTTGAAAATTGCTGAAAGGCGACATGAACATGTGTACTTTCAATACTTAAAATATTAAGAAAATTAAACGATAGGAAAATTTTAGGCCTACCCAGGTCTACCCCCTTAATTAGTGGTCCCCTTCAAAGTTTGTAATTTTTATGTTTGTACCTTATCCAAGATGGCCGCCAGGGTGGAACCTAGTTTAACGTAGGACCTTATGGGAAATGCATTCGAAGATCTCCGAAAACGCATGGCCAATTTTGATTAAATTTGATCATAATAATTGTTCATGGTCGCCTTGCAAAGTCTGTGAATTTAATGTTCTTAATTCATCCCAAATTGCCGTCAGCAGCAAATAAAGTCTAGCATGGTCTCTTATGGAAAATGCGGTCAAAGATTTTCTCCTCTAACATCAAATAAACAATTTTGATTAAATTTAAGCATAAAATTAAGTCCTTTGTGGTCCCCTTCAAAGTTTGTCATTATTATGTTTGCACTTTATCCAATATGGCTGCCATCGCAGAACATAGTTTATTATAGGACCCTCTGGGAAATGTATTAGAAGATGTTCTCCTCTGAAACCGCTTGAACAATTTTGATTAAATTTAGTCCTTTGGTTGTCCGCTTTAATTTTTTTTGTTGATGTTCCTACCTCATTCAAAATAGCTGCCTGTGGGGAACATAGGTAAACAGAGGATCCTTTGGGATATACATCCAAAGGTCTTCTCTTCTGGAACCACCGAATCCTTTGTTTGATGATAAAAGTCCTTTGGGGATCCTTCCTCCTTTGTTCCCTTGTTCCTTCGGTATTCTACTGCCGTTGTCTCAGAGAGTGTTATTTTTGTCTCGCCCGTAAAGCAAAGTCGTGACACAGGGATAGCGTTTCTAGGGTAGCCGGCGGCGTCAACAATTGGAAACCAATGAGGATTAACAAGCTTATGTAAGTTATAGGTAGATAGTATTTGATGTGCAGCTGCATTAGTATGGGTCAACTCAAATCCCTACTTATATTCCTGGCCCCTTAGTCGTGCAAGTGTTTTGCAAGCAGTTCGCGCAACCTGTACCAGTCGTCATAGCCACTTGATATTTGATATGCAGCTGCGTCTTGAGGAGTATATACCAATTATACGCCAAGATGATGACCCTGGCCCCTTAGTAACACATGAACGATCACTTTAAGTTTTTAGCAGTTTGTACAGCCTGTACCAGTAGTCCTAGTCACTTGATATTTGACATGGAGTTGAGGAGTACATACTGATTTCACGCCCAGGTGGTTGCCCCATCCTTTTAGGCATGCATGAAGGAACACTTAAGAATTTTTGCAAGCATTAGTACAGCCTGTACCAGTAGTCATAGCCATGTGATATTTGACATACAGTTTCGTCCTGAGGAGTACATACCTATTCATGCCTAGATGGTGGTCCTGGTCCCTAAGACACGCATAAACGATAACTTTGAATTTTAAGCAACCTGTTTTTGCAGCCTCTAATCACCTTGATATTTGACATGCAGTTGTATTAAGAGTACATACCGATTCCATGCCTAGATGGTGGTCCTGGTCCCTAAGTTATGCATGACATATCACATCAATCTTTTTTTTTTGCAAGGAAGTTGTTTACACAGTTAAAGAATTATATTTATTATTATGACTGCTGCAGTTGATCAGTGAAAATTATAGCTATGTAAGGTCGGGCGAGACATGTCCTGTGTACAGTTTGTTCCTACCTTATCATACATCTTAACACGGGGAATTGTTTTACCAACTTCACTCTGCATTAAAGACAATCTCCTGTATTAAATATTTTACGAAAGGATATGGATTAAATGAACATGAGACCATAACAACTACGTTAATTCAAACTGCAATAAATTTTAATTAGCTGTATGGCCATTTCGGACATTAATTCCTCATCAGCAGCACCAGAATTCAAACATAGGAAATCCACGATTTCAAAAATGTTTAAAATGAATATTTTCGCAGGAACTGTAACATCTGGTGAACTGCTGTACAGTATAATTAATAATGGATGGTCTCCATGTACAATGATTAAAACAAGGTACCAGGTGAGCTATGCAGGTTCTTGTGAGCCTGTAGTTATTGGGTCCTTGTTGCTCATCTTTTTGTCTGTGTATGTCTCCTTTTCATTTCTCCTTTCTGTGCCGTACTCATGTTATGTCTTTGTTTTTATTTGTTTTTCCGATGTTTCTATTGACTTTGCATAATTCGTTTTAGATTGGCGGTTCGGTTCTCATTTACTTTTAGTATTGCTGTACAATAATACATCTATATTTGATATTACTGATTATTCGGATTTTGTTTGGTTTTATGTATTTTAACATTTTTTGAAATTATGGATTTCCCTTGTTTGGGTTCTGGTGCTGCTGGTGAGGAGTAAGTTTCCGAGGTGGCCGTGCGGCTCATTAAGATGATTGCAGTTGGAGTTAACATATGTGTTATGGTCTCATGTTCATTTACTCCATATCCTTTCGTAAAATATCTTTTGGCAGTCACAGCTTAATTAAATAACTAAACAAGATCAAACACTGCACATCCAGTTTGCAATTTATCCATTTCCCAATCAGCAACCGGCATATTAAATATAAAAATAATATAGCATAAAGTAACACTATTTGCGTATCTAAAAATTTCGGTGAGTCGAAATTAGGGTGAACATCGTTAATTATATTCTACTTTTGCTATAACTTAACTTGTATTAATAATAATATCTTCAATTTACGGATGAAATTTTAATCTGAATATCTTTTTAAGTTAGAAGAAAGGCGTTGTCTTCAAAGAAAAGAATTTTAGATAGTCAAGTTGGTGGAGAACCAACCTATTATAGAGCTGGTAAGAATTTAATAATTTATTTAATGTATTTTTTTAGCCTATGAAAAGAGGGACAGATTTTATGGTGTAATGACGTACGTCTGTTTTCTCTACACTACAGACTGAATTTATCGTAATATTTTCTGTCTGAGAAAGCAGTGAATGAAGACATTTTAGCTGTGACGTAATGTTTTATTTATCTTCCTATAACGACGGAGAGCTGTTGTCGACAATTAGTAGTTCGTTGCAGGCTATTTCCACTACATCATAATTTATTTTTTTCGTCGGAGCGCTTCAAGCCGCAAAGGTTTCATATCAACCCCTTTTCGCAGCTCTTCTACAATTTACTTCTTTGTTTGTGGCTGCTTAAATACATTGAAAATCAAGGTTGGTTCTGTCATGCATAATCAAATCCAATGGCATGGATACGGAAGCATAGAGGGGACATGTGAATTTTTTTTTATCTCGTGGCCACGAGATACTATCTCGTTCCCACGACACACTTAGTCGTGGCCACGAGATAGCTGAGTCGTGGCCACGAGATACTATCTCGTTCCCATGACTTACTAAGTCGTGGCCACGAGGTAGCTGTTTCGTGGCCACGAGATACTAAGTCGTGGCCACGAGATACTAAGTCATGGCCACGAGATACTAACTCGTTCCCACGACATACGAAGTCGTGGCCCCGAAATACTTATACACAGTGAGGCCTTCAAAAAAGAGCTTTGCTCATATTCATAGCTATCTCGCAGCCACGACTTACTATGTCGTGGTTACGAGATAGCATCTCATGGCCACGGCATTGTATATCGTGGGAATGAGTTAGTAAGTCGTTGGAACGAGATAGCATCTCGTGGCCACGACATAGCTTACTCGAGGCCACGACTTAGTAAGTCGTGGGAACGAGATAGTACCACGAGAGTTGACATAGCTATATCGTGGCCAAGACTTAGTATTTCGAGGGAACGAGTTAGTATCTCGTGGCCATGACATAACTATCTCGTGGCAACGACTTAGTATGTCGTGGGAAAAGATAGTATCTCGTGGCCAGGAGATAAAAAAATCACATGTCCCCTGCATGCTTCAGTACATGGACAATATTGATTAAACATCTGAATTCCACAAAAAATGGTCTTTTCATATATTTTGAAACTGCAAATTAGATGCAAGGATCGAATATGTTGCCAGGAGGGGGACATCAGCTATCGCCTGCACTTAGAAATCTTTCGAAAAGTTTTTCTCTGAAATTTCTAAAATGCACTGATAGTTTGCATACAATTAGACCACCATGAGACGTTGTGCATTGCGGCAAATAGTTAAAAGGTGAACACCATGCTTACTGCAAAAAACAAAACAAAACATTAGATTAACCTAGAATCCTAACGGTAAAAAATGTCAGGATGTTTTTGAGAAAATAGTTCGTAATAATTCAATTAATCTGACAGAGTTGGATACCAATGTTTTTGACTTTTCGTCCAATTGCTGATAAAGCCAAGAAGGTTGGCGAGACATCTTCAAAATTTAAAAAATTGAATTCAACAAAAATGATTTTCGGATATATTTGGACGCTTCAAACAACTTGCATCCTTTACGAAATAAAATGCTAGAGGCGACATAAGCTTCCGTGTGCAATTACAATTCTAGATATGTAGTTTCCCAAACGAAGTTAGATTAGCTGACAACTTCCTAAGTGAATAATAGTCCGATTTTATCCAGGAACTTTACAAGAACACGGATCTCTATCCCAAGAAGGGCAATCAGATTTAATTTTTAAATGATGCATATTGCCAAGAAGAAAAAAAAGACAGGGTCATTAAAAGTGCTCGAAATTGTACAAAAATTCACAGAAAGGTTGTTAACCATATAGACAATTGATTTTTTGTTTTGGAATTTCAGAAATGGTAGTGGTTGCCAATGACAGAAAAAAGAAATTTAAAATGCTACAAGATCATATAAAATTTTACAAACAAGGTTTATCAAAGTATTGAACAGGCGTAAAATTTTCAAAAATTGAAACAGGAAATACTGAACTTAACGACAATTTTATAATCCGCAGTACAGAGAAAAATAAATTTTTGCAATAAACGAATAACTTGAAGGAACTGAAATAAGGTCACAATCACCTATCACCTATAGACAGACTTTTTAACGAAAATTTGAAATATGCAAACAACCATTTTTTTAAAAAAATTAATGTCTTTAAGTGTCATGCATGCTACAAGTATATTTCTGAGGCTTGATTTCTTTGGCATAGATATCAATTTTTATGAGTGAAAGTGATTCGACCAATTTGGTCATTCAAGAACCAGTAGTCTAAATTGTTTGAAGAAAACACATGTCAGGTGCTATACTACCCTTTTTACAGTTTTGTTTTATAGTTTTTGAATTATATTTTAGCAGCTGGTTTATTCTACTGATTTTAGTTTTGAAATTAGGGTAAATATTTTGCATTTACCTGATGCTATCTCTACAAGGCATTTTTCATCACCAGGGAACACTACTATAAAACTGCATAGTGCTTTATATTTGCGGAATGAAAATTTAGCAGATTTCATTCTTAGATTTATTCGCAGGGTTTAATATTCGTAGTTATTATGTCTTGAGTCATCTTGTTCATTTAGTTCAGGTTAACATTTAAGTATTCGCTAGGTGTAATTTGTTGCGATTATGGCTTAAGGATGTAGTTAGGTGAAATTAAAAAAATCTACGATTTAAAATTGATGCTATTAATTGAAAGAGCATTGGTAGAGAAACAAATTCAGCAAAAAATATTGATAGGTAATGGATCTTGTTTTCAAGATATTTCACATTTTTAAAAATGGCGGGAAAAGACTGCCTTGGACTTTTACCTTGGAACAACATGGAGACAATATAGATTTATTTAACATGAAAGGAAAATCTACAGTCTTATGAAATTTTGCTTTTTGACCTTAAATGAGCTACTGAAGCCTTTGATGACAAGAAAATTTGATGTTATGGGACAAAATATATTGCATTGGAATAATGGATAAAATCTGAAAAATCCGAATGACTTCTACAAACTTCAAAAACCTCACCTTACTACATCCTTAAATAGGGCCTAGCGGAAAATAACAACGATTCACCTGAAGATTATATTAGGACCATGGTTAAGGTCACTATAGTTGGTTACTTCTAATCTAATTTTAGAAAATTTTGATTAAAAAAAAAGGAGTCTTTCTTCCATATCTCTGTCCTTAGTTGTTTTTGGCTTTCCATGTAGATCTTTTTGGTTATTTGTGCTCTGTCAGAGTTTACAAGTATTTGGTTCATGATCTTCCAAATATTTTAATTTGATCTGCACAGAAGAGACATAAGTTGTCGAAATGGTCATATGCAGAAACTTAATTTCGGTATTTTGTTATTCATCATGATACGTACTATTGGTTAATTATTAAACAGAAATATGAATAAAGATATTACTCAAATTCTAATATCTGGGTAACATTAAATCATGTGGTAAGAAATTTTAGTTAGTCTCTTTATCTGGAGTCAAATCCAATTAAATTCTTGTAAACGAAGCAAGGTAGCTTGGTTTTTTAATATAACATATGAAATTATTTGTTACAGATCAAATATTTCCAGGGAATGTTATGTGTGATGGTTTGTTCATTGACTGCATCGTAGATCAAAACTTAGAAAGAATGAAATACAGTTAGACAATATTGACTCATTTAATATTTTGATAATTTGTTCTCTGTCAGCTTTTAAACATATTTTGCTTTAAGAATTTCCAAATGTTTTGATACTATCTGACTGAAAAGACATATGTTGTCGAAATGCGCATATGCACCAATAAATTAATAGTAACTTCCACATTTTGTTGTATGTTATGTAATACGGGATATGAGCCCACAATTGATTAGATTGCTTAAATGCTCCTTCAAAAAGGCTTGATGAAAATTACTACAGTTTAATATTTTATACGTTTATATGGTTCTCTGAAAATTGTTAGAGATGTAGTCAAGTAACATTTGACAAATTAGATAAATGTTTAACGTAGTACGTAAATTTCAAAACTCATCTTTTGTCTCGCCCGCGACAAAAAGTTGTGGAGGCGAGACTTAGGGATAGCGTTTCCGGCGGCGGCGGTGGCGGCGTCAACAATTGCAAACTATTGTGAATTAACAAGCTTATGTTAGTTCTAGGTCCATAGTATTTGGTGTGCAGTTGCATCATTATTGTTACAAATCAAATCCGTACTTAGTTTATGGCCCTAGCCCTTTAGAAACGCATGAACGATCACTTTAAGTTTTTAGCAAGCAGTTTGTACAGCCTATATTAGTAGTCTTAGACATTTGATATTTGACATGCAATTGCGTCTTGCGGAGTACATACCGATTCCACACCCATATGGTAGCCCTGGTCTTTAGTCACCCATGATTGATCACTTTAAGCTTTTAGCAAGCAGTTTGTACAGCCAATACCAGTAGTCCTGGTCACTTTATATTTGACATGCAGTTGCATCTTTAGGAGTACATACCGATTTCATGACCAGATTACGGCCCTGGCCCCTCAGTAATGCATGAGTGATAACATTATTTTTAAGGAAATCGTTAACAAAGATGACGAATTATTTAAAAATTTTATGGTTGCTGCAGTGCAAATTTGAGCGATGCAAGGGGCGGGCGATATATATCCTGTGTCCACAGTTTATGATATAAGCTTTCAGAACTAAACAAACATATTTGTTTTGGCAAAACTGTCCTTTCTGAGCTTTAAAGGGCTATACCTACCGTTCACAGGTTATAAATCTTATAATATGCAGTAATTGTTCGTCAGCGCTTGTCTAAATGTACCCCAGTGTGATGCCGTTTGTGCTGTATGTGCTTTGTGCAGTCCTTTATAATTAACATTTCATCTTCAACGATTGGTATCCATTTTTGAAACTTTAATTCTCTATCAGTTTTTAAACATCTTTGAGTTTATGGTCTTCCAAACGTTTAGATTTTATCTGCACTGAAGAGACATAAGTTGTCAAAATGCTCATAAACAGAATTTAAACTGACAGTGACTTCGGTATTTAGTTATTTTCACTACAGTTTATGACTTGACACATATAAAAATCATCATTCAAATGTAACAGATATACATCTCATTTCATTAAGTATATTTTCATTCCCTCAACATACATTGTTTGGAATATAGTATGTGCGTTTTCTTTGATAAGTTGAAGAATCAAAGTTATAATACAAAAATACCCCAACTGTGAATGATAAGTTTTGTAATGCGTGTTTCAAGGATAAACCTCTCAGGAGCAGCATTATAAACAACTGGTGTTGAGTTTAGTCATAATTGGTCCATATGTTAGAGTTATTGAAATTCATTGCAAATGCAGTTGTTTTTATGCCTTTCCGAAAGACACCTTGATATACATAAGTGATTTTTGGTATGTGGGTTTCCCTTGATACTTTACAGATATGGTTTGAGTATAATAATTAATCTTTGTGATTTATAAAAGAGACTGCTTGAATATAGGCAAGTAGTTGCATTTGTCTCATTGGTACACATCTAGTTTTTACATTTCTTTAAGCTCTTATAATAAGCATTTCGATAATGTGAACTAATATTATGAATTAATGTGGTGAAGATAACAGGAAACACTTTCAATGGCCAAAAATTACAATCACATGCCACAATCAACCAGGGAACTGCACAAGAAACTATAAAAAGATAAAGACAAACTTAGAAAACGGTAGGAACTCGGGATAGCCGGACTTCGTACTGGCACTAGCAAGAGCTAGCGTTAGGGTTAAACCGGTTCATGGGTACTCAAACCTTTCCTTTCTTTCTCTCGTTTCCCTATAGTATAAAACTAGTAATCATACAAATGAAAACCCATACAGGTACACCACTAACCTCATGACCACAATCTCGAGAAGGAAATAATAAGACAAATCGTAATTTAGATCTTCAGATCCTGATATGTAAAATTCCCAATGGTACTATGTATGGTGTTTTTATACCCCCGCTTTGTGGGAGGTATATAGTGTTCATGGTGTCCGTCCTTCCGTCCGTCCTTCCGTCGGTCCGTCCGTCTGTCCGTCTTTTTTGTATCCAACAGCTGGTATCCATTACTCCTCCTAAACCACTGATCGAAATTTCATGAAACGTATGCAGGAGCTTAATTACATATTGTAGATGTGCACTACGCTTTTAGTTTTCTAATAATTCCTTTTTTCCAGATTTTTTATATGTTTTGGACTCGGTCATTTTAGCTCAATCCAAACCATATAGTGACCACATGGTATCCACTACTTCTCCTAAACCACTGATCAGAATTTCATGAAACTTATGCAGGAGCTTAATTACATATTGTAGATGTGTACTACGCTTCTAGTTGTTCAATAATCCCTTTTTTCTAGATTTTTTATATGTTTTAGACTTGGTCATTTTAGCTCAATGCAAACCATATGGCGACCACATGGTATCCACTACTCCTCCTTAACTACTTATCAGAATTTCATCAAACTTATGCAGGAGCTTAATTACATATTGTAGACGTGCACTACGCCTTACGTTTTACAATAATTCCCTTTTTCAAATTTTTGCATGTTTTGGACATTTTAGCTAATGCAAACCATATGGTGACCACATGGTATCCACTACTTCCTTTAACCACAGATTGGAATTTCATGAAACTTATGCAGGAGCTTCAAAACATATTGTAGATTTGCACTACATTTTTATTTTCCCAAAATTCATTTTTTACCAGATTTTTGACGTGTTTTGGACTTTGTCAATTTAGCCTAATGCAAACCATATGGTGACCACTTTGTATCCACTATTCCTCCCTGACCACTGATCGGAATTTCATGAAACTTATGCAGGGGCTTGATTACACATTGTAAATGTGTACTACGCTTTTTGTTATACAATAATTCCTTTTTTCGAGATTTTTGGCATGTTTTGGACTTTGTGATTTTAGCTTTATTACCTCGATGCAAACCATATGGTGAATACCTGGTATCCACTACTCCTCCTTGACCACTAATCAGAAGTTCATGAAACTTATACAGGACCTTAATTACATATTAAAGATGTGCACTTTGTATTTTGTTTTCCAATAATTCCTTTTTTTAGATGTTAAAGAAACAGCAGGAAGAGGCGGGGGGGAGGGGGGTATCCGTGGTCCACTAGGCCACAATTACTCTAGTTGTATCTAAATTGATATATGACGACTTCACCAATAGTAGTTTTTTTACTAACCAGAAACCATTTTATGCTCAATATTTGTTTGGAACAGAACCTGCGACTCATTTTTGGACTATTGTTAGGTCATGCATAATGACTAAATACCGAAGTTACTGTGGCAACGTCTGCGTCAGGAACAAATTCACCTTGCTTTTATAGCGAATATCATGAGTACTTTAATGTTCATTTGCGTATGTTAATTTCTTTTTAAATAGAAAAAAAGAAGGGAAACGAGGAATGTGTCAAAGAGACAACGACCCAAAGGGGAGTAATAACAACTCAAAGCCACCATAAGATCTTCAATGAACGGTGAGAAAACCCCACACCCAATGGCAGGTCGGAGTCGGTTTGAAAATAAACATTTCGTTTTGTTTAAACCTTGTAATGGACATTAAAACCATCTCACATTTCACCTTTCCCTGGACATGAGACCTCCTTTCAAAGTCTTAGACATTGAGTTTATCTTTTGGATTAATATTCATATGGATTTTATATTTCACATCTAAATATTGAATAGCAATGCCTTTTTGTTTTGATCTTATCATTTTGACCATAAGCAGAATATATTTCACTTTTTCAATATTTAGTTTATCTTTTGAATTGTAGGTGAAATGTTTCTTGTATTACACATGCAAAATTCATATGGCAAGGTCCTTTTATTTGATCCCGTGACCTTGAAGGTACAATGTGCCCTTTTTACATATTTTAACATTAAAATTTTACGAAAGGATATGGAGTAAATGCACATGACACCATAACAAATATGTAAACTCCAACTGCAATAATTTTAATGAGCTGTATGGCCATTTCGGAAATTAATTCCTCATCAGCAGCATATTAGTCTATTTCCTGTGTTTAAAAGAAAGGTAGGACTTTTTTTCGTATTTTAAATTAGTTCTTTTGGCAAAACATTTAAATGGATGTGAGAACGGACCGACCTTGTGACCATGGCATTTGCGATTCAACCTACTTATAAAGGGAGTATGAACATCAGTGTTCAGAAACATTATATATCCTTGTGTCTAATCCAATCGAACGGGGCTCAATATTTTTGCGCATGAGTCGTATTTTTTTTGTCTTGGGCCATTTTAAAATGTGCATATTGACACTGTACAAAATGTCTTATTAATGAAGGGAGGATAACAGGAAACACTTATAATGGCCGAACATTACAATCACATGTCACAATCAACCAGGAAACTGCACAAGAAATGCAATAAAATGACAAAAGACAAACATAGATAACGATAGGAACTCGAGATAGCCGAACTTTGTACCGGCACTTGCAGCAGCCAGCGGTAGGGTTAAACCGGTTATGGCTACCCAAACCTCCCCTTTCTCTATCCCGTTTCCTTATAGTATAATAAACATACAAATAAAACCCAATACAGGTAGACCACTAATTTAAGACCACAATCTTAAAGGAAAGAATAGACAAAACGTAATTAAGAAAGAAGGATCGAGGAGTGTTCGCCACTAAACTGCCGGCTAGCTCAAGGAGCCTAGTCTGCTGGTAAAACACTGTCGCACTACGGAATAATAATCAAATTCAATACTTTTCCGTAGGGTTTGGTAAAGAATCATCATGGATTTCAGTAGATATCGGCAGTATCAGTGAGAGGCCAGTATAATTGTAAAATCTTCAGGTCATTGGATCCCAAAGCCAATTTAACGGAATCATGAAGAATATCCGGTCAATACCCCCTATTACGTAAAGAATGTAAGTTACGTCCCAGTTTTTCTTGATTTTTTATCATTTTTTTACATTTTTTAACAAAATTTCCGTAAAAACGAGGGTGAGAAATGTCTTCAGTAATAAGCTGTTTCCGAGTCGCATTATACTTAGATACCAAATGTTCATATCTTCTATAAAACTTCTTAAATGTGTTTATCCATCTATGAAATCTGTAACCTTGTTGTGATAGTTTGGATGTGATAGTAAAGTTACCTTCATTTAAGTCGTCAAGAGTATAAGATCAGACGCGTGTGAATCGTACCAGTTGAGATATATACATGATGGTGCTGCAGGAATGTCGCCATCAAGAAAAGGGAAATTAGTAATAGTGAAATCAAAATCATCCCTTTTATCCTAAATTTTAGTTTTAATTTTTCCAGAGTCAACGATAATAGTTAGATCGAGAAATGGGCAGTATTTTGAATCATTGTTTGCTTTATTAAGTTTCAGTTCTTGTGGGTAAATGAGGTCGACATAGTCTAAAAACTTGGGATTTTCAATAGATAGGATATTGTCGATATACCTGCTGTTATCGTTGAAAATTGAAATGAGTTGATCACTGTTTTGTATGGTTCCATCCTGTAGTTTTTTCATAAAGCCCCGTTCGTAACAGAACATGAAAAGATCTGCAATGAGAGGTGCACAGTTAGTATCCATGGGAATTCCAATGACCTGTTGATAGACGATGTTGCCGAAACGAACAAAAATGTTGTCTAGCAAAGGATTCAGTGCTTTAATCATGTCACCGCATGTCCAGGAACAATGATTTTTGTAAGTGATGTTCGAGAAGAATCCTTGCTTTTTATTACAACAAATTAATTGTAGACCAGAAAATGTTAAAGACCATTAAATAAGTTGTCCCAATTTCGATTTAATCAATTTATGTGGAAGGGTTGTATAAAGTGTAGAAAAATCATAACCACAATAGACGAAACCGGTCTTTGTATTGATTTTTATGTTTTGATATATTTTTAGGAACATAAACAAATAACTAAATACCAAGTTACTGTGAATTTTCTTTCTGCATATGCGCATTTCGACAACTTATGTCTCATCAGTGCAGATAAAATAATGGAATATTAGAGAAAAATCCAGAGAGCACTATTTTCCGCCAGAGTTTTGACGTTTTATGTATCAATTTTATTATATGGACTTTCAAACTGTTTTGCTTATGTTGTATTAGCACTGCTTTTCAAAACAAAGAGTTTTAATTCTAATTACAAATTTTCAAAAACTCATACTACTGCAAAACTTTAACATTTGATGTATTTTCTGACTTGAAAGTCATCAGTCATTCATATTTAATATCTACATTGTATACATTGTAGGCTTTTATATAAAAATATTTGACTTCATCACTTTGTTTTTGACACGTTTTGACATGTTTTGTTTTGGCATGTTTGACATAATTTGATTAAATTCAAATAGGGATAAATTATCAAATGGTCTTTTAATACATCATGTGTTCACTTCCTTGGTTGTAACAAAACGCAAGGGTGCTTTTTGAATATCATTTACAAAAAGCCTTGTTCCTAATTTGAATAAGGCACNTTTTTTTTTTTTTTTTTTTTTTTTTGCTACATTGCTAATCAACAGAACATTGGATTGTCCATTGGTACAAATCGTGCACCTATCATTGGAAATAATTTTCTGATCTGTATCCAACGCGTTTGTTCTACTCTTGACGACCTAACGACTTAACGTAACCTTGCTATCACATCTAACTTTTACAACATGGTTATTAAATTTAGAGTAGCTTCGGTATTTTGTTATTTGATAAAAGACATTTTAGAAATATTATGGAAGATATGATCATTCGATAGCAAAACAGCTTATTACTATAGTCATTTCTCATTCTCAGTTTATGGAAATGTTGATAAAAATGCCAGAGACTTATTTGAAAATCCAGAAAAACAGAGACATAACTTACATTTTTTACTTAAAAGGGAATATCAACAGGACATGATTGCATAAAATCCGTAAAATTGGCTTTGGAATACAAGACCTGAAGATTTTACAGGTATACTAGCCTCTCATACTGCCGATGAGTACTAAAATACACAGTTCTTTACCAAAACCTTGGAAAGTTTTGATTTTGATTTATATGCCAAAGAGAACAGTGCAAACTGTTCTCCTAAAACTAGCCAGCAGATAGCAGCGAGCACTTCTGGATCTATCTTTCAAAATAGCATTTTAAAGACTTTCATCCCAGCAAGAACACTTATTGTTTTTTCTTCTGATTATTTTTTTCTTCCCCTAGATGCTACACAGCGTCGCTTCCTCTCAATTTGATACTTTGGCATTGCACGATATCATGTTCTTCTTTCATAATTGACAATGTTGTTATACGAAATCTATTTGAAAGTATTTCAATTGAAGTTTCATATGTTAGAAGGCTTGATATCACAGTCAACGGAAATTACGTCCATAGCTAGCCGTCAGTAACTGCGAGCATTTGTCAGGACATTACCCGTGTGTATTGTCTTCATGTTTTATTTACGTCATAGTAAAAGTACGCATCTTGATTTTTTGCAGTTTGATTTTTACTGTGAATCTTTTTGTGTATTTATTCTTTAGCCATTCACCACACATAGGGGGAGGGTTTAGATCCGAGAAAACGAGTTTAACTCCACCGCAATTTTTGCGCCTGTCCTAAGTTGGTAATATGTTGGTCATTGGCTTGTCCTTGTCTTCGAAAAAATTTTAGTTCGTTGATTTTCAGGTTATTGGATGAGGTTTGTTTCCATTGATTAACTCATTTTTTTTTTACTTTTTGGGGCCATTCAGAGCTTGCTATATTGTGTGAGGTTCCTCACTGTGTTGAAAACCGTACGGTGACCCCTAGTTGCTTTGTTTTTGGTCGTTATAACCTGGAGATGGGATGTTGTCTCCTTGACATTTACCCTATTTCCTTTCTTTTTCATATATTTCAATGTTATCAGAAAGAACTTCAATTCGAGCCCGAGGTCAAAGGTTATCAAGGTCACTGGCAAATATAAAAGCCATTTTTTTCTAACTAAAACTCCAAATTGTTGAGAGATAGCTGATCAGCTGTAATATGGAGAAAATGAGTCTGATCAAGGTCTACATTAAGTAAATTGGGTCAGACATAATTGGGACATCGGTTTTACCTCTGGCCCAAAACCAGTTTTCGGGTCGCATTGTAGGATTTTTGTTTGAATTTTAAAAACTATTCAGTATACAAAGAACTTGAATAGGAAACTTCGGTGCAAAACGTCCCAAATTGGGATAAAGGTCAAGGTCTCTAGCAACAACGTCATTTATCACAAAATCCTTAAAGTTTTTGAATGAGGAAAGGAAGAAATGCCATTTTATCCTAAAATGACGTTATTGTCCTGAACAACAAGCTTATTGTTTGCGAAAGTCTTTAGCACCAGTGGATTTAGGCTTGTTTTTACCACAATGGAAAAAAATACAAAACTTTAAACAGCCAATGAAAATGGAAACTGGTGAAATACCTTGCAATAACTGTCTTATGCGTTCCTGTTCAAGATGGTGGTCTTGGATTTAGTACTCTACCTGTATTCATTGTGATCTTTATTTGCATTATACTATAGGAAAACGGGGTATAAAAAAGAGAGATTGGGGTATCCATAAACCGTCAAATCCTACCGCTAGCTCTCCTTCGTGCTGGTATCAAGTCCGGCTATTCTGACATCCTATCGTTGTTTACGTTTTTCTTTGGTCTTTTCCTTGTGTAGTTCCCCTTGTGGATTGTGGCAGGTAATTGTGTTTTTCGGTTTCTTTCCCTGTTATTTAAAAAAAATGGATAACAGGAAACACCGACAATGGTTGAAAATTATAATTACATACCACAATCTGCCATGGAACTACACATGAAAAACACGAATTAGACAAAAGACAAACGTAGACGTGTATCCTATTTTTATCTTAAACGCTTCATTTTTGGAATTAGGTCCGAACGGGGTATCAGTGTTTCAAAATAACCATGTTGTTGTTAATACGTCTGTAATTCATGAACCAAGTTAAAGCAATAATTTTTATCTGTTAAGTCTTAATCTCGCGAGATATGTTTAAACGTTGTTTAACTTTAACATTTCAGATTTAGAACGGATGAAGTCATATGAAGTCACAAATGAAATAAACAGTTATCGTATGTTACTTGTTTATCAGAGAGGACTTAACATGTTAAGAGAAAGTGAGGACTGTGTGAAGATTTGGAAACAAATACTTTTTATAAGCATTAAGAAAGGTCAGGATTTGTTTTGTCGATATATACTAGCTAACGGACACATTCTAAATGACGATATAAATATTTGGATGTCTGCATTAAAAAAATCTATTGTGATGCAAAATTCTTTATGTTCAAAGGCAATTGCATGGCATGTTACTAAACTATTTGTAAAGTCACTTCGATCACTGGAAAAAGTAATTGACATTTGGCCAGGTTTTGTTTGTAAATGTAAAGTTGGTGTTGAACTTAGAAGAAAACATTTTTGTTCAAAAAATGTGGTAATTGTTGTAGAAGTTGAAGACAAAAGGCCAAATGGATTTCCCAATTATTTTCTCAAGTACCAAGTCCTTTACAAAGTCTTGAAAGGATATTCCGAAGAAGGAAAGTCAGTAGCACTAGAAACCAACAGAATTTATTCCAATTCGGAACCTGAATCAATTTTTAAAGGAATTACATCTAGTAAAGCTGAAAGTTATTTTAAAACATTTAGTAAATTATATTTGATATCACCGTCGCTGTTGAAATCTAGGAATTTTAGAAAAAATCAACAATTTGACAGAACATCGTGTATCCAGCTATATTGTAGAGTGAAAGGCATAATTCCAGTTGGAGAAACCCATTTTCCTAAACTTATTTCATCAGTTCAAACTGATGTGTTAGAAGGATATTCACAGTTTTTGGTCAAAAGTATAAGGATCGGTAGTGAAGTTGGACCAATTTCCGGTGGAAGTGGAACCCTTGGTGGATTTATACAATATTTGGGAAATGACGCATTCATCACATGTGCCCATGTTTTGTTATCAAAAGAGTGCCTTTTAATAAGTAAAGAGCGACAAAAAATTCACAAACATCCTGTGCAAATTCAATACGTGAATCAAGGAGAAACAGGAACTTCTCCAACATTGTGTGGAAAACTTATCAATTTTGTGTTTTCCCCGAACTCTTCAAAGGATGGCACTAGTGTAGATGCTGCTATTGTCATGCTTGATGACTCAAAAGTAAAGATAGATCCTAATTATGTTCTGCTTGATAATGGCGTTCACAGGTCACTTCGTGACTTTGGTAAGCAATTTAGATGAAATCTGATTTATAGAGAAATTATACAAATTTCAGCAATTTCTTTTATTAAGGGGTAGGGGTTTGAACGTACATAAATGCTGATAAAGAGTAGGATTGAAAAAAAAATAGAAATATTATCAAATGACAGAGCTTTGCATTGGAGTGATGCTTCTTAGTTTTAACAAAAGGTTTTTAATACTAGTATAATATATTGCAATTTTCAAATTTTCCTGCTAGCATAGACGTTAAAGCTATTGAATGATCCGAGAACTAAAACTGTACCACCAGAGGCACTGACTCCGTGGTTACAGTAATTTAATTTATTTAGATGACTATTTTGACAACTTATTTCTTTTCATGATCAGAGCACATTGAGAAGAATGGAAACATGTATAAAACTGATAGAAAGTGCCATTATTTTATCTTATTGTGTTTTTTGTGGTACTATTTATATAGTAATATTTGAATAAAATGATCAGTTAATATAAGATATAAATATTTAATAAATATATGTATAAATTAATTCAGTTCAGATGATGTTTTGCAGAATCGTATTCCCTAAACTTGGTTAATTAAAAATGTTTATTCTTTCCTTGGTATCATATCATAATGATTTTCTGAAAATTACTCTTTGATAAAATGTATATTTCAGGCATGCAGTCTATTTACCTGAATGACAATTATGTTGATCCAATTGAGATAGGAACTAGAACGCAACTTACAACAAGATCTGCAGGAATAGTGTCTGGCGTGCAAGAAAAAGCCGATAGAGTATGTCATGAAAATGAAAGAGTTATAAAATTTGAGGAATTTAGTCAGGTGCTCAACAGGATGCTACTACAAAACCCCAAACCACATGATGTAACTGAAGGTGTTCACATCAAGGAACAAATAAGAAAAATTGATGCAAACATAAATGAAATGCCATCAATAGTTACACTGTATAATCAAATTGCATTTCATAATATTTCATTCAACCAAGGTGATTCAGGTACATGCATATATGTCTCAGATAATAGTGTTTCCGGCTGTATAGGTATGGCAATAGCGTCACACCCAAATGGAGGTTGTATTGTCACACCTTTAAAAGCTATTTTGTCAGCTTTTAACATGCTATAAAATGTCTGTTAAAAGATAGATATAGCAGTTGTGTTAATTTGTCAAATAATATGCAAGACTTGTATACTGTTGAACATTTACTAGAACCATTTTTAGATGTACTTTGAATTTGTCGTTTCTGGCACTCACTTTGTATAAGGTGTAAATGAAAGGAATTAAATTGTAAAATTAATGTGATGATTCATAAGTACAAAAAGCACAAATCAATCTTGCTTTTTTGATAGTCTAATAAGAAATACATTTAAGCTAAAACACAACAGTCAAAAATCCACAATCCACACAATATTCTAACAGTATAGTTATATCCCCCGCAAACGAAGTTTCGGGGGTATATAGGAATCACCATGTCTGTCCGTCTGTCCGTCTGTCCGTCCCCTTTCGTGTCCGGAGCAGAACTTTTGTATCGTAGCACCTAGGATTTTCAAACTTGGTGTGTTGATGCATCATGGGAAGACGATGTGTCGCGTACAAATTTAGGTCACTGTGACCTTGACTTTGACCTTCGACCTTCATAATAGTAAAACCATGTGCCTTTCGTGTCCGGAGCAGAACTTTTGTACCGTAGCACCTAGGATTATCAAACTTGGTGTGTGAATGCGTCATGAGAAGACGATGTGTCGCGTACCAAATTTAGGTCACTGTGACCTTAACTTTGACTTAAGACCTTTATGATAGTAAAACCGTGTCCGGAGCAGATTTTTTCAACCGTGGCACCTAGGATTATCAAACTTGGTGTGTGATGCATCATGGGAAGACGATGTGTCGCGTACCAAATTTAGGTCACTGTGACATTGACTTTGACCTTAGACCTTTATGATAGTAAAACCGTGTCCGGAGCAGAACTTTTCAACAGTGGCACCTAGGATTATCAAACTTGGTGTGTGATGCATCATGGGAAGACAATGTGTTGCGTACCAAATTAAGGTCACTGTGACCTTGACTTTGACCTTTGACTATTATAATAGTAAAACCGTGTCCGGAGTAGAACTTTTGTACCGTAGCACCTAGAATTATCAAACTTGGTGTGTGGATGCATCATGAGAAGATGATGTGTCGCGGTCCAAATTAAGGTCACTGTTACCTTGACTGTGACCTTTGACCTTTATGATAGTAAAACCGTGTCCGGAATAGAACTTTTGTACCGTAGCACCTAGGATTATCAAACTTGGTATGTGGATGCATCATGAGAAGATGATGAGTCGCGGACCAAATTAAGGTCACTGTGACCTTGACTTTGACCTCTGACCTTTATGATAGTAAAACCGTGTCCGGAGCAGAACTTTTGTACAGTAGCACCTAGGATTATCAAACTTGGTGTGTGGATGCATCATGGGAAGAAGATGTGTCGCGTACCAAATTTAGGTCACTGTGACCTTGACTGTGACCTTTGACCTTTATAATAGTAAAACCGTGTCCGGCGCAGAACTTTTGTACCGTAGCACCTAGGATTATCAAACTTGGTGTGTGGATGCATCATGGGAAGACGATGTGTCGCGTACCAAATTTAGGTCACTGTGACCTTGACTTTGACCTTTGACCTTAATGATAGTAAAACCATGTGCATTTCGTGTACGAGGAAAACTTTTGTACCGTAGCACCTAGGATTATCAAACTTGGTGTGTGGATGCATCACTGGAAGACGATGTGTCGCATACCAAATATAGGTCACTGTTACCTTGACTTTGACCTTTGACCTTAATTATAGTAAATCCTTGCTCATTTTATGCCGAAAGCTTGGTTAAACCAGGTTTGTATCCACCGAATTATATATTATTTAATGTATTACCCTTTAAATGAAGTACATGTACCAGATATGAACTGATTGGAATAATTTCAGTCCTGACAGGCTTTATTTCTGTTAGATTTACTTTCCAATTACCATGTGGCCTTAGGTCAAATTTCAAAATGACATGCAGTTGCGGGGGGTATTAGTCTGGCTTTGCCGACAGCTCTAGTTTGTGTTGGACTTTATTGTGACTCTAGGGATAACTAAAGAAGTGAATTTGCCATAGAAATCAATTTAAAACTGATAAAAATTGAAATTTATTGATATTTGTATGCCGAATAAGAGTTCAGAGAGCTTTGGCCAAATATGTTTTTTTCAGAGCATATTTTTTAAATGTCTACTGTCGTTGATCATGTTCTTGTTTGTACAATTTTCGAAAAATAACCCGATGAAAATAAATTTTTGGAAGTCGTTCATTATCACAGAAGAAATGTGTAGAAATTAATATATGTATGCATTCTAATTTTGGAGGTTTTTCGGGAAGTAATGCATCTTATGAACTTACTACTCAAACAATTTTACTTTCTAAATTTCTTAATAAGATAAAGAAATAACGAGATGCTATGCAAATTTATATGGAATTGTGATTCATTGGTATTAGCATTTTAAGCATAATTTAAGATGGTATTTTATTTACAATTTTAACAGCTAGTCTAGACAACCAACTCTAAATCCATCAGACAAATATCACAAACCTTATTGGTCAAAAAGGAATTTTACGATGACGTTTATATTCGCAGCAAATTCTGATTGAATGCATTTGTGCAGTAAAGGCCCTTTATTACATAGAAATTTGACCAAATGAACAACTTAAGCAATTACTCAGCTATTACTTAATTACAAATGAACAACTTAAGCAATTACTCAATTACTTCACGGATTTGACATAATCGGATTTGTCTCAACCCTGGATTGACTCACTGATAGTGTGACGGGTGCCGCTAGCAGAGCAGGACATGCTTACCCTTCCGGAGCACCTGATGTCACTCCCGGTTTTCATGGGAGTTCAAACTATGAGTGCCTTAGTTCTTAATGTTATCTTTTTATTTCCGTGCATTGTAGCTGTCTCACGTCCTTGTTTTGTCTTTGTTTTTATCTGTTACCGTTTTTGCCATGTCTTTGGACTTCGATTTTTGTAGTCATCGCTTCCCTTGTTCCTTCGGTATTCTACTGCCGTTGTCGCAGTCTTCTGTAGAATATTAGCAAATTTTGTACAAATTCACTTGAATTTTGATGAATATTAACAGTGCTATTGATTTTCAACTAAAACTACTTTTGAAACAGATTTTTAGCACACAACTCCTATTATGCCACGCAACACAATTTCACGGGTTTATATCAGTACCTTTAATGACTTTTGTTCCTGCCTAATTCTGTGCAGAAGGTGACATATATTTAAAAGAGAGAGGTTTTTTATGAAATAACATTACTGTATCATCATCATTCTTTTTTTTAGGGGGGGGGTGATTAAATATATGATTAGCTTTCTTTTTTTTGTTTTTATGCCATCATGAGGTGAACAACTTTATTTTTATATACAATCGAAGAAGTTCCCTCACAATCTATTGAGGCTCATATATGAAAAAGAAAGGAAACGGGGTAAATGTCAAGGAGACAACATCCAATCTCAAGGCTAAAATGGCCCAAAACAAAGCATCTAGGGGTCACCGTACGGTCCTCAACACAGTGAGGATTCTCACACCATATAGCAAGCCTTAAATGGCCACAAAAAGTAAGGTGAAAAATTCAATGGAAACAAACAACATCCATATGTAATAATTTAATACCGAAATTAGTGTGAATTTATTTCTGCATATGGTCAGTTCGACAACTTATGTCTGTTTAGGGCAGATGAAATCATACATTGAAAATCCATCAACGGAAATATGTGTTAAAGATGATAGAGAAGAAATTACCAGTGCACCCATAACAGAAAAGCCAAAATCATCCAAGGACAAAGCTATGCAAATGGGAATTACTCCTTAGTTTTAACATTTTTTTTTTCTTAAATTAAGGGCATACGATACAGTATAGATCCCATATTGATTTTTTCACGAAAATCCTATATAACGTAAATTTTGATATGAGAATTCCAAATTTGAAAAGAAAAACATACCTTCATGACTTACTTTTTGAGATATTTAACGTTGAAAATGGCTAATTTTAGGGCAAAACCCAATAATATGCGTTTTTTATGGGAATTTTTAAATGTTTGTAATTTTCTTAGTACTTGGGCTATTTTAGTTCTGTTATTTTGATCTGTAATGCTCATTTCATTGCCTTTAAATGGAATTATGAAAAAATATAATAACAGCATCCGATATATCTCTTATTTGGTGTTTTTGTATATGTAATGCTGAATTATAGCTATATGCCTGGATTGAAATCGAGATATAAAAAAAAATGACTATTGATTTTTCCTCGGAGTCCATAATTTGGCAAATGGTTCTCTTGATGGCCTTCTTCTGAAAACTAATTAGACAACAGGGGGACCATGTGCTAGTTTTTAAGATAGTTGAGAAAAACTGTCAGAAATTTACCAAAAAATAATATTTTGGCGGTAAATGACGTTGCGTTGTATTTTTCTCGGTATAACGTCATTCATCTTTACCCGCCGATTTGTCTTCGTTCTATTTGCATTAATTTATCAGGTGGTAGAGTATCCGAATTAATGTCCCAAATATTGTTTCAAACTTGTTGTCGCACGATACATTTTTTCGGGTCAACTCCAATAATGGTCTCACATGGAGCAAGACGAAAAGTGTATATTTGAAAGTGTGGTCCATCTTCGTGTGACCCATTCATACGACGATGTTGTGTCCGTTTACGTAAATTCAGTTGAATGTCTAAATAAGAAGCGACCAAAAACATGCAGGTAACAGTTAACGGAAGAAAGTCGTGTTTAGTGTTTTGATTCAATTCTAACAGCACGGAAAATTTAGATCTTGAATTATGCTAATTAATGGACAAGAAAAAATGAAAACAACATTTATTTTATCCTAGAAGGTACTACAGAACATAGACCGGGCATTTTACCAACTATTTGACATGTTAGATGTCTCGTAAATCAAACCAAATAAATCCTGTATTTACTTGGTATCTATAGTAGTAACTTAGTTGCTACACCCTCACAACACGACGTCTACAGTATATAGCTGTTGTGCGACTTGTCGATCATTCACGGTTGCACGTTTTACGCCCCCCCCCCCCGCCCCGTCTTATACCGATCACAGGGGCTAGGCTCGTTAAATGTTAAAATAATACTATATATTATTTGAACATCTAACGAGCCTAACCCCTGTGATACCGATATGACATTATTCGAGACCTATTTTGTGAATACAATAATAAAGCGATGTTCAAATTTTTACATTGTAAATTGATATAACAGATGTGTTGTGAGTAAGATCCTGGAGACTGTATTTCGCAGTGATGAATACAATGGTGTGGGTTACGTTTAAAACTATAATACTGTCCTTTTCCCGCGAATTCACGACGATGTTTTGAGCGACGTCACGAAAATCGGGAAAACGTTACCACACCATTTAACAACGTTATTATCTCCCCTGTAACTGTATCGTATGCCCTTAAGGGATAGCAAGTTTCCAGATAAAATCAGTTTTCCGGCCAGCACCGTAGTACTGGCTCCTGAGTTGGTAAATAACCTCGGAAACCAGCAGTCCACTAACAGAGGTCATCGGAACAGTGGTAATAGATATAGACAATAACAGTACATTGACTTGACATAAACGCAATATAAGGATGAGGCTTAGAAACGCTGGAAAATGCGAGCCTCTGGCGAGCATTTTCACCGTTTCGAGCCGAATCATTATATTCCGTTTATGTCAAGTCAATATACTATTATTGTGTTTATACTGCAACATATAACAAGCCGAATTTTATGAAATATATCGGTGAAAATGATGCTTCAAAAAAGTGAAGCGGACGTCGTTAGCTTTAGATGAATCCATGTTTTCTTGCAACGTCATGGAACAATTCTACGGAAACACATTGTTGACGTCATTGAGAAGTGTTATACAGTCAGTGACTGTATATCACTTATGTTTATACAGTCAATGTAGTTTAGTTACACAAATAGAGAGGTTGCAGTATAAAACAAAATACGTAAGTTACTGTGTATGTAGTTTCTGCATATTGCCATTTCGACAACTAATGTCTCCTCAGTGCAGATCAAACATTTGAAATCCATAAACCGAAATATGTATCACATCTGATATAAGATAAATTACAAATGCAATTCAAATAGAAAGGCCAAAATCTTAAGAAAGAGCTATGCAAGACAGACATACTGATCAGTTTCTTAAATCTAGATATGAAAAGCCTCCTATTTCGATATTTTGGTAATGAGTACTTCTTTTTGATTACTTTTGGATGATGGCTTTCCAAATTATTTGGTTCCAATGCTGCTGATGAGAGGTTACTCCTTGAAACACGAATACAGCATAACAAAATTTTCTGTTTACTGTGCAAAGTCCGTATTTTATTATACATAATTTTGGCATTTACTAGAGATATTATATTTTAATGTTGTGATTAAAGATTAAGTTAAGAGTTGTTTTATGATTAATTTTCGATACATGTATCTTGTATATGTGTTATTTTAAATCTTTTAATTTATATTTTTGGGTTTCATTAGATTTCTAGAGAGTTCCTATCATTTAATTCGTAATATTTGGGTCATTGTGATGATGGTAAAATGCTTGATATAAGAAATATCTCCTACAGGAAGTATTACCGTCAAGCTTCATATCATGAACATAGTAAATTTCATACTTCCCCTTCGTAAAGTATATATTCATTATACAAACTCCATTAATGCAGCAAATTCACTTTCTTTGTAAAAGATTTCAATTTGAAAAAGTATATTTGTTTGCGAAGAACTGAATATTTATGAATCATACATTTGTGTTATAGCTTATCATTATGTTATATGTTACCAGAGAGCTTTCACGCAATTGTAAATTATTTAATGAATTATTTTTTAGCATTACATATTGTAATAAATGATATGAACAAGAAATGGTTTTTACTGATATTCTTGCAGGATTTCGTTAAGTCTTCAAAATAAAGATAGAAATCTAGCCCAATCCTTCAATTTTAGTGTCCATTATATAGATGATATTTTGTCGCTTTGGTGATTTTCTTCATCTGATCCATCCAAAAGAGCTCGAAATTAAGGATACTACAGACACTTCCACATCAGCCGAATTCCTGGACCTTCGTCTTGAAATTGACAACAGAGGTAGACTTCAAACTAAGCTCTACGACAAACGCGATGACTTCACTTTTCCTATAGCCAACTTCCCTTTTCTTTGTAGCAATATCCAAACACCGCCGGTATACGGAGTTTACAGCTCCCAGCTCATTTGCTACCCAAGAGCCTGTTTCCGATACATTGACTTCCTTGATAGAGCCTGGTTGCTCACAAATAGGCTACTTCAACAAGGGTATGTTACCCAAAACTTGAAGTCATCCCTCCAGAAGTTTTACGATCGACATCACCGTCTTGTAGACCGCTAAGGGATATCTGTTTCCCAGATGACAACAGATCTTTCCCTTTAAAAGCTTAGTTGCTGTTTCCTCTACCGGATTTTACTTTACTACCGGAGTTGACATGTACAACACGGCGGGTGTCTTATAAGACGCAGGAGATGCTTACTCTACCGGTGCACCTGATCTCACCGATGGCTTTTTATTGGATCTATGTTGTTCACATTTGTGTGTGTGTGTGTGTGTGTGTGTGTGTGTGTGTGTGTGTGTGTGTGTGTGTCTTCATTTTTCTTTTCTGTGCCCTACTCATTTTGTGTGTCTGTTTCTTTGTTGTTTCCGATGTTGCCATTGTCCTTGGATTATTCATTTTGGATTGACGGTTCGGTTCTCACTTTCTCTTTGACATTAAGAAAATTTTTTTTAAAGCAGCCTGTTTGTATCATGACTACTTATCACTCCCATGCATTAATATGAAAAAGAAAGGAAATGGGGTAAATGTCAAAAAATGTTTTTGAAGAATTTAATGAATAAGATACTTTACAAATTAATCTCGGGAAAAATACCCCGAAATTATATACGCATGTACTTAAAACATATCCCAAATCTATATAACAACACTAAATTTAGGAGCCGAATATATTCACAAACCATTGATTTTAACATGATAATTTTAAAAAATCGACGAATCAAAGCAAAAAGTGCGTGTAATATTGAACATTTAAAAAATATAGTGGTCATGAATTGTTTTTTTTTTCATAAATAACTGCCATTTTTTGCTTTTTTATACCCAAATTGTTATAAATTATTATTTCTACATGCAAATATATAAATAATTTGTTTAACAAACATACCCAAATTTATATATTTCATGCAAAAAAAAAACATACCCGAATTTTTGGCACATCCCCGCATACCAAAATAACGGAAGTCCCCCCCCCCCCCCGAGGGGAAGGGCAGCCACATGTATGTATTTCGTTTCTTTAAATATATATCCGCTACCTTCCATATTTATTTTGGACTTGAATCTCGAATTTGACGAAAATGGTCATCTCAGTAAATAAATTTTCGACAAAAGAGACGATTTTCATTTCACAATCATCAATTTCCCAAAGATGAACAATGATTCGAGCTTCTCCTGCTTACGGAATGTTTGTTTCACAATTGATTCGTTACGCAAGAGCTGGCACAAATTATACAGACTTTCTCATCAGACATAGTTATCTCCGTAACTGTCTTGTTAATCAAGGCTTCAAAAAATTCCGGTCAGGACCATTGCGTTCGACAATTTTCCGGTGGTTTCCACATGATTAGTCTTATTGTCTCATGGGCTTCGGCTCTTGACAACTCTGTTAGGTAATTTTGCAATTACCACAATTTACCAATAAATAATCATCCCCTGTTCATTATCATAGCAAGCGTCATTGTTTTGATCAAACAACCCTCGGCCATCTTGCTGACATCAATTTCCTTGGGCACGAGGTCTTTCGTGAGGCGAATATAAAATGCAAGTTCATATCCAGAACAGATATCCTAACGAAAGCATGTTGTAAAGGCCAGGCTTGTAAAATAACTTTTGTCATTTCTGTAAACATTTTCTAAAGCAAAACAGTAACTCATCTGAATTTAAGAGGTATTCCTTTAGAAGTTTGAGGTGTGCGTTCCAGATACGAACCGGTATTTAATGACGCCTCTTGAAATGTCACTTGTCTGGGATAAAAAAAAAACTGGCAACAAAAGAAGGCAGAATAACATTTCTAATCAGACAATTTCCTTTGTAAATAAAACAATTATGAGTCACAGTGTGCAAATAAATGTTGTAAGTTCTAAGAAAAAGGTTAAAAGAAACAAAATATACACTTTAGTCCACATACTTAGCGTCTGATTATAAAAAAAATCTCCCAGAAACGTGCGACGCAATTCGTGTCGCAAGAGTTGCAAGTTTTATATAGGGGAAAATCATTAGCTGTATGGCCAGCCAAATAAAAAATATTAAATGATCCATAGAGCTATGGTTCTGCGGCTAATACAATTATGGTATGGAGAATTTTATCTAAGTAAGAATATCGACAGAAAATCTCTTTTCAAAATGATGTTATATTAATGCCAGATAATCAATGAAGGGTTATGGAGTAAATGCACACGAGACAAACTCTCTACAAATACATGGTAAAAACAAGCAATGGAACAACGCTTTTATTGTTGTTCTTGGTCTATGTTCTGTTCTGTTCTACATTAACATTTAACAGATATGCACCAAACATGTTAATGTGAGCATTGCCTTCTCCAGTTCCCTAGCCTTAACGCAGATCGACTTACCTGGAAGAGCCAAAATCCATCGGAACCATGTCCCTGATAGCGCAAAAGTGCAGAAGTGAAGTCAGTGCGACGTGAACAGTGAAAATGCGAGGGATCCCAGGAAAATAGATAAGTGAGAAGTACTTACCACTCACTGATAATCCATATCCATGTGGTTAACCACACTCACACAGTGCGAAAGATAAATGTGAACTCTCAAGAAGCCTCCACAAAATAAGGCATGAACGGGATCCGGTTAGGACAATTTACACTATCAAACCCGATGCCGTTAAATGCTCAGTTGTATTAAAGGTGGAGGAAAGCGGAGAATCAACAAATTGATCTCCGAAAGAACCCACCGAGCTGTCAGAGAAACAACTAGAACCCACAGATAATCCAATATGGCAGTCGGCTGACAGTCCCATGTTTCCCATCTACGTGATGTTGGACGACCTGAAATACAGTAAATTGAATCCAAATAGATGCAAATATGCATAATCCAGTGTTAAAATCCATGAATTTAACAAATACACTTGTACAATTTGGCGTCTAAATCATTTTAACACATAAAATTTGGAGAGCTGAGAAAACATGTCTGATCTGCACGAGGCGGGGTACACCATGAGGCCTTCAGCAATGAGCTTTGCCCATATCTCACAGTAAGCTAAAGACGGCCCCGGCATCAGTTTGACCTGAATTGATCGCAATGCTACATCCATTTTATTCTATGATTTGGATGCGAGATCGTCAACAGAAATAAAATTGACTGCCAAGTGTTCTTCCAATTGCTGTCATCCGTTGTTTGATCTGCATTGATGAGACACAAGTTGTCGAAATTCGCATGTGCAGAACCTTAATTCACAGTAACTTTGGTATTTTGTTATTTGTTACCACTAGGTCGAAGCCACTGCTGGTGGACTGTTAGTCCCCGAGGATATTCACCAACCCAGTAGCCACCGATTCTATTTGAAAATTTGCAATATCTAAATTTAAGACAATTTTGTTAAAACCTAATGAGTACCTCCCTCTTGCATAACTGGTAACTTCGGTATTTTGTTATTTGCCCCACAAAAAGACCAACAGAAATCCATCCCAACGTATAAACAACCATAGGGCATTCATCGATTGCATTTGTTTGTGCGTTTATTTTATAAAGAGGATGGGGATCAATATTAAGTAGAGAACAAACATTCTTTTTGAAATACGACTCCAAATCGGAGATCAAATAAAAAAGGGAGAATTGATTAAAATGTTAGAGTGTCTGATCGACACTATATACGTTTAGTTCAGGGGACTTGTTTCCAACAGGCTATCGGAATTTCAACTGCACACCTCTGTCAACCAGTCCGTTTCTTCACTATTATGCAGCTGTGAAGCTGAATCTATCCAAGTTCTTCTTCAAATAAGAAAAACAGTAGCCAGATCCTTCAGTTTCAGTTATGATGATGATATTTTGTCACTAAACATCCCTTGCTTTTATCTCATCTATCCAAAATAGCTTCAAAATAGAAATAAAATACTATAGACACTGTCAACATCTGCCTCATTCCTTAACCTTCTTCTAGAAATTCACAACAAAGATACAATAGAAACTAATCTATTTGACAAACGCGATGGTTAACTTCCGTTTTTTTTTTCAAGAGACTTTCCTGGGATAAATTCAGCCCCTGTTTCTTTCATTCCTCAAGAAATTCTATGTCTGCCACCATGATATCATGGAAAAAATATGACATGTTGGTGTACTAAATGAAAATGAAAATGGACATTATCAGCTAAATTGTTCGTCTTCACGAATTTGACATTACTGCTTTAACCTTATCCCTCGATGGACTCTCTGACAGTGTGATGGGTGCCGTATACGAAGCAGGACATACCTTCCACTCCAGAGCACCTGATATTTATCTCGTATTTGTATGAGTGCCTTAATGTTAAATGTTGTGATTTTATTCGACTGTTTTCTGGCCGCGTCAAGTCTTTGTGTTTCTGTAGTCTCGCGGACTTTAGTTAATTATCACATCCTATTATCGTTCGGTATTCTACTGATCTGTTTCCAGCAGCATTTGCATGTGGCATTTCCATCTTCTAACTCATTCGCTAATTACGGGTCTTTGATTGATACAGTGACTTCCCTACTAGATCTCCTGCTTAAATAACAAAATACCGAAGTTGTTAATTTATTTTCTGTATATTCGCATTTCGACAATTTATGTCTCATCAATACAGATAAAACCAAATTATTTGTAAGTCAATCAACCGGAAATATGTAAAACCTGATAGAGAACAAATAAAAATAACCTATCTAAAACAAGGTATGTTATATAAAAAAAACTTGAAGAAATCACTGCAGAAGTTTTATGGTCGACATCACGATCTTTGGATACCTATTTCCCAGATGTCAACAGATTTTTACCTTTAATAAATAAAGTTTGTTCTTTCAGCAAAACGGGTGTCTTATTAGCAACAGTATATGCTTAATCAACTGCCCGGCTCAACTGGTGCATATGATCTCTTCTATTGTTTTTAAATTGGTCCGTTTTGTTCATTTGTATGTATATCCCGGACTTTTCTTTTCGCCGAAGTAACTGTGTGATGTGTTTGTGTTTCTGATGTCTTTGGACTATACTTTTTGGAACAACCTATTGAAGTGAGAACCGAACCGGTTCTAACTTCAGTAGGTTTTTTCAAATTTGTATCCAAATGCAAGGTTTGAATGGACAAAATCTTGGACGAGTTCGAAAATCAGTACTCGTCATTGTCCCTTCGATTTTAAGTAATGTTGAAAAATAATTTTGTAACTTTCATGACTACTCTTTCTTAAATTAGTGTTAATTAGTGTAAATTAGTTTTAGATAAATTACAATCTATAGATAGACCAGTTTCATCTATTGACAGTTATGATTTTTCTACACTTTATACAACCCTTCCGCATAATTTGATTAAATCTAAATTGGGTGAACTTATTAAATGGTCTTTTAAATTTTCGGGTCTTCAGTTTATTTGCTGCAACAAAACGCAAGGATTCTTCTCCAATATCTCTTACAACAATTATTGCTCCTGGACATGTGATGATATGATTAAGGCACTGAATCTCTTGCTAGACAACATTTATGTTCGTTTCGGCACCATTGTTTATCATCAGGTCATTGGAATCCCCATGGGTACTAATTGTGTACCTCTCATTGCAGACCTTTTTCTGTTCTGTTACGAACGGGAATTCATGAAAAAACTACAAAATGGAACTGTACCAAATAGTGATAAACTTATTTCTATTTTCAATGATAATAGCAGGTATATTGACGATATCCTTACTATTGACAATCCCCAGTTTTTGACTTATGTTGACACCATTTACCCACAACAACTGAAACTAAATAAGGCAAACAATGATTCTAAATACTGCCCTTTTCTGGATCTAAGTATCACCATTGACTCTGGTAAAATAAAAACTAAAGTTTATGATAAAAGGGATGATTTTGATTTTACAATTACTAATTTCCCCTTTCTTGACGGCGACGTTCCCCTAGCTCCATCCTACGGGGTG
>MJUU01015759.1:59754-71042 GCA_002080025.1 Modiolus philippinarum | reverse complement strand
TTTGATATCTAGATATGACGTGATTCGGAAACAGCTAATAACAAAGGGCATTTCTCATCCTCGATTTTATGGAAATGTTGTAAAAAAATGTCAAAAACTGATTAATAATCCAGAAAAACTGGGACGTAACTTACATTCTTTACGTAATAGTGGATATCGACGAGATATTCTGAACAAATCCGTTAAATTGGCTTTGGATTCCAGTGACCTGAAGACTTTACATAAATACTGGCCTCTCACTGATACTGCCGATGTCTGCTGAAATACATGAAGACTCTTTACCAAACCCTTCGGGAAGTTTTGAGTTTGATTTTTCTTCCGTAGTGCGACAGTGCTTTACCAGCAGACTAGATTCCTTGAGCTAGTCGGCAGTTTAGCGGCGAGCACTCTTTGACCCGTCTTTCAAAATTACGTTTTGTCTTATGCTTTTTCTGTTCCAAGATAGTGGTCATTGAGTTAGTAGTCTACCTGTATTGGGTTTTATTCGCGTGTTTATGATACTATAGGGAAACGGGATAGAGAAAGGGGAGGTTTGGGTACCCATAAACCGGTTTAACCCTACCACTGGCTTTTGCTGGTGCCGGTACCAAGTCCGGCTATCCCGAGTTCCTATCGTTATTTATGTTTGTCTCTTGTTTTCATTATTGTTTTTCTGGTGCAGTTTGCTTGTAAATTGTGGCATGTGATTGTAGTTCCTGGCCATTGTAGGTGTTTGCTGTTTTCCTGTTTTTGTAAAAAAATTTAAATGAATGAGCTAATTGAGGAGTTCAAAAACAGTTGTTATTGATACGTTTTGGAAGAGTTATTGTATTGTCACAATTAGCGTATAATCATGTCAAACATGGAGACATTCCGAACGCACCGTGTGTATTTTAAATAATTGGTTTCGTTTCCCTATTCCATCTTTCTCAATCGTTCTATGAATGTCCAGATATGAGGCTTGTTTAGGGGGGCTACCAATATCCCATATCCCAGTAAGTCTGGACTAAAATATCCCTTTGAAAAATGAAGATATCTCATTAACTATTGAAATATCCCGTTTCAACGAGTCTAAATATCCCATATCCCAGTACTTTTTGCCTAAAATATCCCATATCCCATTAACAAAAGTGATAAATATCCCGTATCCCAGTATACCCTTAACAAGCCTCAGATATTAGTTTGGAATTTGGAATACCTAGTTCAATAACAGTGTAAGTTTTACATCATATTTTCATTATAATTGGATGAAGATTGATCCATTTAACGTACCTACACAACAGTTTATTGTAAATATCAGCTGTACACGTTGATTGCATAATTTGATATAAATATCGATTTTAACGGAATGATCATCTCACACTGAAACGTACAACTGTTGATTATAATTATATTTACATCTTTCGTCACAGTATTTCAAAGTTTTTAGATGATGTTTCCGTCTACAAGAGGAAGATAAACAACCGTTAATCAGTTGCATAATTCGTATAAATATAGAATGTATGGCAAACAATAAGTGTCATTTAAATACATCCAGATATAATTATGGAACACATATTCCGTGTGTTTCAGTAATTCAACTGTATTCTTCCGTGACTATACCGGAACTCCATATATAATATTACACAGACACACGTCATATTTGTGTTTATTTATGCAAATTATTGTGTATTTAAATATGTTGACATTTTACTCATAGTTATGGTAGCATAAGTGGACTATAAATTCTCGCTATTTTGGACAGATAACTTATGATTGTTAATTATTGTATTTTTCAGTTTTTTACCAATTTGTTCACCGGCTAATTAAAATACAGATCAACACTTGGTTTTTATTTTGAATTGGGCCCTCGAACTAGGTTATGCTCGCTGAGTCCGGCTCAGTACAGTAAAAACACTAGAACCATCATGAGTTCCAGACCTCATTTGGACTACTGGTATCACCGTTCCTGCTGCAGGCAACACAGTTACAGGACACCGTTTCTTCCTGTCCCCGGACAGAAGACAACACAGTCATTCAACTACGGTAACACCGTTCCTGCTCCAGGCGACACAGCTACAACTGGATTAGAGACAACGTTCATCACAATGAGTGTTAATCAGACAGATGTGCCCGAGGACGCCACTCCAACAGTTCCGGACACCAGGGTCCGGACACTTACTGAGAAAGGGCAAGAACAATATTTACAGACATGCGACAAACATCGTCAAGACATAGAGTATTTGTGGACAATGCTCGACTCCCTGCTTCAGGAAGCTGAAGATCCCCCCGCAGGGCTACGGGATCAAAGAACCTTAGAACAAAATATAGCTAAAGCAAATAGCAGGTACCAAAGACATCTTAGTACCTTCAAGGCCTACCTGAAGACTATCAAGAGCGAGGATAGTAAACGAGAAATGGAGGAATGCTCCACAATAGCAGATATCCGCCAACGTGCCATTGACGATGCCCTGTGCTACTTACAGGAAGCTAGCAGGGCTCTGACGCCCAAGAAGTCATCAAAGACACCTAGTAGCAGCTCATCGTCCCACAACAGTAAATACCATTCACAAGGTGGGACGGCTACACGTACAGACGCATCCAGTCTGTTAAAACGAAAGAAGGCAAAGGCCGATGCTCTCAAAGCGAGCCTTGCTTTTGCAGAAAAACAGGCAACTTTATCAAAGCAGGAAGCCATGTTAGAAGAATCTACAGCTCTTCGAAAGGCTGAAATGGAAGCAAAAAGGATGAGATGGCTGAGATGGAACCAACAGCAGCTCGGAAGAAAGCCGGGTTAAAGGTCGACCAAACATTGCTAGAAAAGAACCTGTCATGGCAGAAACTGAGACTAAGATCCTGGATGATGATAGTAGTCAAACAGGAGTTGATAGTGAAGACCAGCGAAGTCAGTTGCCCATAGAGGAAGCAGACCCGCTACAACGGGTTCATCGATATGTTGAAGAACACTCCTTCAATGTTTCAAATGAGGAGGCACAAAATATCCCGTCAGTAGTATATGGGGCTTCCAGACCACCGGAGGTTACGTCAACTCCAACAGTAGTATATGGGGCTTCCAGACCACCGGAAGTTACGTCAACTCCAACAGTAGTATAGGGAGCACCAAAGGTAACATCTACTCCAGCTTACGCTGGACCACCTCGTAGATCTCAGTCTGTTACATTTCAGCTTTACAGAGATGCGCCAGCATTTGAACCATCACATCAGCACTTATCACGTGACACACCAATACCAAGTTCACATGTAGTAAACCTGAAGGATGACAGGACTTTAAACCAGACTTCAGATATAACTAGATTCCTTCTCCATAAGGAAATACTGCAATCTGGTCTAACTAATTTCAACGACCGTGCTGAATCCTACTTTGTGTGGAAAAATAGCTTCAAGTCAGTTGTTGATGAAGCCAAAGTGTCTGACTCACAACAGTTAAACCTCCTAGTAAAAATGGCTGGGAGTTGAGTCTTCAAAACAGGCTGAAAGTATAAGGAGGTCATGTGAGAACAGCACTGAATGTCTCAGATTGCTGTGGGATCGATTAGATACCGGATATGGATCCCCTGAAATGGTGGAAGCTTCACTAATGAATGGACTGGGGAACTTTCCAAAATTAACAAACAAGGACAGTGCACGTCTGTATGAGTTATCCGATTTATTGTCGGAGATACATCACATCAATCAGAATCCTAAATTCCATTCACTTCTTGGATATTTCGATTCTTCATCTGGGATAAGGCCAATTATCACTAAGCTCCCTTATGGACTCCAAGAAAAGTGGACAACAAGAGCTTATAACTACAAGACGTCACATAATGTACCATTTCCGCCATTCCAGAATTCTCCAGTTTCATTCGGGAAATGAGTATAATAAAAAATGATCCCGGATTCTGTTATGAACAAGAACAGCAAACAACTCAACAGTATCCCGGAAGAAAACCACCCGTGGCCAAAACCCGGATGCAATCTCACAAGACTGATGTCGACAGACGTCCAAACATACCCAGTCAAGACATTGTGGGCACCCTGCCCCAGTGTACAGAGAACGGAGCACCAGACAGGTGCGTCATACTCAACACGAGACATTCATTAGACGAATGTAGAGGATTCAAGTCCAAATCAATTGAGGAGCGGAGAAAGATCCTCAAACAAAACAACCTATGTTTTAGGTGTTGCGCCTCTACAACCCACAGGAGCAGAGACTGCAAGGCGAAGATCTCCTGCAGAGAGTGTGGAAGAAAGCAACACACCACTGCCTTACACATAGTCAGGAAGGCATCTTCAGTTGACCCCTTACGACATCACGGCGGGGAGACTGTACAACAGAACGGCGGGGAGGCAAGTGATGCCAGCAGTACTAACAGAACAGTAAAGTCGTCTTGCAAATATATTTGTGGAAGCAACACATGCAAATCATGTGCCAAGATCATCCCTGTCAGAGTACATCATAGGGACAACTCCGACAAAACCATTGAAATGTATGCAGTTCTTGATGACCAAAGTAATAGGTCCCTAGCATCACCAGAGTTCTTTGAATTCTTCAATATTGAAGACCAACCAGAAAATTATACCCTGACCACTTGTTCAGGTCGTATTGCCACCAGTAGCAGAAGGGCCAAAGGATTTATAGTCCAATCTTTACATGGACATGAAGAGTTAGAACTGCCAGTTTGGTAGAATGTGATTATATTCCAAGCAGCAGAGACGAAATCCCGTCACCAGATTCTGCCAAACACTTTCCACATATGAAAGATATAGCTTGGAGAATCCCGCAAATCAAAGACAGCAGGAAGATAATGCTGCTCATAGGAAGACCTTCCCGAAGTCCACCATGTCCTGGATTATAGATATGGACCATCTGGATCACCCTTCGCCCAGAAATTAAGACTGGGCTGGGCCGTCATCGGAGAAATCTGTCTTGACTATCAACATGCAACTCCAGACTTATCTGTGAAGAAAACATTTGTCTTACCATAAGACCAACCTACCACACCGAGGCCATGTGAAAATAAAATTTGTGTAAGGGAACCAGATCTCGCTTGTTTCAACACTACAACCAAAACAACAGACATACTGGAATATGATATCTTTGCTAAGACAAAAGATGACGACAAACCAGGAATGTCGTATGAAGATAAAACATTTATGAAACAAAGGGACAACCAGTTTGTTAGAGACTCCACAGACAGTTGGGTATCTCCGTTACCATTTCGGACACCAAGACAACGACTTCCAAAAAACAGACAGCGAGCTGTTAAAAGAGCGGAATTCCTCGAAAACAGTCTGAAGAGGAACGCTCTCAAAAGAGAACATTTCGCAGAATTTATGTCAAAGATATTGGACAACAACCATGCGGAAGTTGCTCCGCTATTGCAAGAACAAGAAAAATGCTGGTATTTACCGTTGTTTGGAGTATACCATCCCAAGAAACCTCAGCAGATCAGGGGTGTGTTCGATTCCTCCGCAAAATTCGACGGAGTGTCCCTTAATAGTGTTTTGATGTCTGGTCCAGACCTATCAAACAGCTTACTGGGAGTCCTGATACGTTTCAGGAGAGAGATGGTTGCTGTTACTGCTGATGTTCAACACATGTTCCACTGCTTTGTAGTGAGAGAAGATCGCAGAGACTACCTAAGATTCCTGTGGTATAAAGACAATGATATTGACAAAGGACTGATAGAGTACCGAATGAGAGTGCATGTCTTCGGTAACAGTCCATCCCCAGCAGTGGCAACGTTGGGGCTACGTAAGACCGTGCAGGCCGCAGAGCCAGAGTACGGCCAATATGTTACAAATTTTGTGACTAAAGACTTTTATGTTGATGATGGATTAACATCATACCCAACAGCAGAAGAGGCAATCAAAGTCGTCAAAGACAAACAAGCAGCATTGAAGAAGTACGGAAATCTCCGTTTACACAAGTTTGCGTCCAACAGTGCTGAAGTTATGTCTGCATTTCCAACAAGTGATTTAGCTACAAACTTGAAAGATTTAGACCTTGAAGCCAACAATAAACCACTCCAGCGTAGCCATGGATTAATATGGGATGTCAGCACAGACATGTTCCTATTCCAGCTATCGCTGGACACGAAACCTATAACAAGACGAGGTGTATTATCTACGATAAACAGCATATATGATCCTCTTGGATTCTTAACTCCAGTGATCACCCAAGAGAAGCTGATTCTACGAAAGCTGACTTCAACAACAGTTGATTGGGACGAATCAGTCCCGGATGACATTGCATCAGAACGAGAAACTTGGCGAAATCAACGGCAAGGACTAGATACATTACATGAAAGTGAGAGTCGATCTCATGTTTCTCCAGAGATCTCTGTTGCCAACACAATCGCAGCACCAGATAATCCTAACAAAGATGCTGACAGATTCCAGCACTTCTCAGCCTTGAATGCCCTAATACGTGGGATTGCATTCCTGAAACGTTCGTCTCGTCTACGTCTTAATGGGAGTTCAAAGCTTGAACCTGACAACACTTCACTTCAAGAAACAGAAGACTTCAAGAAATCATCACTACAACGTGGAGTTTATGAAGAAGATATAGACTTTACAAGTCACAAAATACCTATTGGCAAAACAAGTTCAACTGTCAATCTCAATCCGCTTTTGGATGAAAAAGGATAGACCTTTCCAGATACTTCTCCAGATATTTCAGTTACAAGAATATTCATAACTACAAATAATTCCTTCGTAGGAAGAGGAAGACTCCAGCACATCTCAACCTGGATAGCACTTTATTCTACCTAACCGTATTCATCGTTCATTTGTGAACTCAAGATCAGTTAACGATCACCGAGATAATTCGTCTGGTGGAAGATAGTGTATAAAATGTATATAAATTATATTTAGGAATATTGTGCATGTATAATAGCTTTCTGTTGTTTATTAAAATAATAGTGATATCAAGTAGATATCAGACGGGGAGTGTATTGTTACAATTAGTGTATAGTCATGTCAAACATGGAGACATTCCGAACGCACCGTGTGTATTTTAAATAATTGGTTTCGTTTCCCTATTCCACCTTTCTCAATCGTAGTCAGAACGTAGATCTATGAATGTCCAGATATTAGTTTGGAACTTGGAATACCTAGTTCAATAACAGTGTAAGTTTTACATCATATTTTCATTATAATTGGATGAAGATTGATCCATTTAATGTAACTACACAACAGTTTATTGTAAATATCAGCTGTACACGTTGATTCCATAATTTGATATAAATATCGATTTTAACGGAATATTCATCTCACACAGAAACGTACAACTGTTGATTATAATTATATTTACAACTTTCGTCACAGTATTTCAAAGTTTTTATATGATATTTCCGTCTACAAGAGGAAGATAAACAACCGTTATTCAGTTGCATAATTCGTATAAATATAGAATGTATGGCAAGCAATTAGTGTCATTTAAATACATCCAGATATAATTATGGAACACATATTCCGTGTGTTACAGCAATTCAACTGTATTCTTCCGTGACTATACCGGAACTCCATGTATAATATTACACAGACACACGTCATATTTGTGTTTATTTATGCAAATGTATTTAAATATGTTGACATTTTACTCATAGTTATGGTAGCATAAGTGGACTATAAATTCTCGCTATTTTAGACACATAATTTATGATTGTTAATTATTGTATTTTTTCAGGTTTTTACCAATTTGTTCACCGGCT
Organism: Modiolus philippinarum; assembly: GCA_002080025.1. NCBI lineage: Eukaryota > Metazoa > Mollusca > Bivalvia > Mytilida > Modiolidae > Modiolus > Modiolus philippinarum. The sequence continues at coordinate 63,366 of MJUU01015759.1, read as the reverse complement.
AATTAAAATACAGATCAACACTTGTTTTTTTTATTTTGAATTGGGCCCTCGAACTAGGTTATGCTCGCTGAGTCCGGCTCAGTAAAGTTATGGCCATTTGCACCTTTAATTTGTTTTACAAAAATAATATATAAAAATTATATATATTTATATATTTTTAAATCATATATAAAAATGTGAGCTTGATCATCAACAACAAAAAATATTGTAATTTGGTCCACTGTTTTTACAGGTTTCAACCAAAGATACTCTATATAGCTAAAATGAATTTTGACAGACTTATGCCCCAGTGGACTAGAAATTTGTTTTTAACAGCATACTATGTCATTACAAATTCACTTCCCAACTTTTTCGACAACACTTAAAAATAAAGTTTCAAAAATCTGACACATATACATATTATTTGGATTAATGTAGAATCTGTAACCTTTTGAAGTTTTTAGCCTTGTTTTCACAGTTTGATATTTACGTATTTATTCGTGGTTGTATAGAAAGAAATTTATATTGATCTAATGGTTGCTTTCCTGATAAAGGTCGGAAGAAAGCAGACCATTTTTCACTAATATCTGAGGCACCTATTTGTATCTTTCAAATAAGTAACATTGAAAGCATTAAAGCAAACTTTTGAAAATATCTATTGCAACAGCCAAGAGGGTGGCTGGCAAAAGTTTCATTTCAAAAGAGATGTACTTTGACGTCCCAGGCTGACTTTTTCAATACTGACCAGATAGAAAGGGACATTGTTGGTAATTGGTTGACGAAGAAATACGGTGTATGTAAACCGATTTATTTCTAGCACCTCACAATTGATTGGATATCATTTTTCTGCAACCAATCGAATGTAAAATCTTCTCATGGCAGCGCTGTCAATCATACCGTCTTTGTGGTCTGCTATCAATCAATGCACAACTATATACAATTATTGACTTTAAATGGGGTCTGCTCTTGACTATACAGACCTGGTCAAGATTGGTTGAACGAGGCCAGCGACCAGGGTTAACCAATTCTTGGCCAGGTCCGTATAGTCATGAGTAGACCGAAATTAAAAGTCAATAAATGCTTCATTACATTTATAAGGAATTTTTCTTTTTGTTGATTTGCCTGAACAGCATTATCTTGTCCTCAGACGGTAAGTAAAAACATGAAAATTTTCATAATTGTAGAACAGTTTATTATTGTTATATATTCAACAAAAACATATTTTTAATTCCATCATAAAAAACGGTTCATACTAGGTGCAATGACGATAAAACTTCTTTTCACTGCTTGCACATCTTTTAACTTTCCTCGTTCTCATTTAAAACTTTGACAACACAACAACGATTTCATATTTTTTAGATTTTATTTCCCTCACCAGTGTAAATATACACGGTTAAGTCTTTTTTAGTATTGATGAGGGTCCTCATGGGGGGTCCTAGGAATCAAATAATTATTAAATTCTTGCCTTGGTAATCAAATAATCATTAAATTTTTACCTTGGTAATCAATAAATTTTTGGCTTAGTAATCAAAAAATATATAAAAAAGCAAGCTAATAATCAAATAATCATTAAACAAATGCCCTCGTAATCAAATAATCATTAAAAATTGCCCTGATAATCAGGTTAAGAAACCCATGACGGGCCTCATTGGTGGATTCCCTTTCTATTGTATTCTGTGTTTGTCAACTGTTTCTTACGTGTGTATGTTAGTAACAAAGCGCAATTGGATTGGTTGTTTGATAATGAAATAATGTCTCTGGTTGGTTAAGTAAAAATTCCGAGCAGACCTTGCGCGAGGTCTACTCACTCTGCAGTACAAGCAAGGAAATGCTGTCTCGACCAATCAGCAAAAAGCGAAATTCCTTATCATATAATAATGTGTAAAGTGTGTTTCTTTCGCTGCAGGCAGACTATATAATGTCGGCATAGGTTGTTAGTTAGGCCATCATACGCTCATCGTTGCAATATAACGACAAACTTTCTCAGAATGAACCATCTTAAATATTCAAGAATAATAGTCTCAGTATGGAATATATACATAAATAACAGACCTGTCAAGTGTCACGCGATTCGCGGGAAGCTTGTGCAAATTTGGAGCAAATTCCTTTGATCTTTTATTTTTTTTTCATTTGATCTTTTACAATTTTAGCAAATCTCACGCGAAGCAATTTTCAAATTTTGACAGATCTGAAATCATTCAGCCTATTCTGACGACATCGCATACATATATGAGATTTAGAGATGCAGTCGATACGCAAATCATGTTATAAGTGGTTTTGAATGCAGATGTCAGTTAAAAGAATAGTGCCGTAAGGAAATAAAAATTGGGAAAAATAAAAACGATTCTTATTACAACAACAGCAAATGAATACGTCGTGAGCTGCAGTCCTTTAGGAATGAAATAAGCTTTCCTAAGTTAACAATTAAGAATGAATGTGAATGAAAGGGTAAAGCGATCTACTTCAGCCTCCTTGGCTTGAAGTTTCATGGTCAAAAGGGATTATTTCAGATTTTTTATCCATATATATAAAATCTGCTTTAAATAGCCTCCTTGGCTTGAAGTTTCATGGTCAAAAGGGATTATTTCAGATTTTTTTAACAATAAAAGGATATGGTGTAAATGCACATGAGATAAAGTCTCTACAAATAAATGCTAAAACCAGGGAGAAGAACAATATGGGCGGCCAAACGGGCAAAAAATACAAAGTCAAAAACTAAAAAGACAAAACTACAAATAAGATAAAACTGTTACATTCAAAGAATTAAAATTGTAAATATAAAAGACAAGTTTGTAACAAAAGAAACAAAAAAGTATAATCAAAAAGACAAAAACGTCCTACAAAAGACGAAATTGTAACGAAATACAAATGTGTAAAATAAAAGATAGTTTGTCAGGAAAGACAGTTTGTCAGAAAAGACAGATGGCGCTTTGATTGAATAGATAACAGAGCAAGCCATGTTTGAGGTTATAGATCAAGAGGTTAGATTGACCGCTACGAATGTAAACCTGATTATTCATATTTATATTTATATTTATTTATGATCCATAAGATCATTAAAGATCACTGATTACCTTTTTCTTATCACAGAAATATCGGTATATTAGAAGGGGGAGAGAGGGTCTCAACCCGTTCCCTGCTGTTAAAATCAAGATCGAAAAATCGGGTATAATTAAAATTTTATGAAAAAAAAATCCCGTTATTTTTTTTTTTCTTTTTTTACATTTAATGTTTAAAAGTGGATAATTCAAAGGTATAAGGTATATAATTGAATGAATCTTTCTATTCCGATTCACGTATAATCAATTTTGATGAAGTTTGTGTTTATACCTATTCAAGAAAAGTGCCAACACCGTCAAATTTTACCATAAAACTAACTCGAATAATTCTGCGCCCTCTAGCGGCGATCGTAATTAGTGCAATATAACGACTGAATTATTCGGGTTACCATAAAACATGCCCTTGACATGTTCATCCCGATTTAAGGCCTTAAATTTCACGGAATTCGATTGGTTAAAAATTGGTCACAGTATCCCGGCTTCCCGAAAATTGTTTGCCATATGGGCAGTTTCATCATGGGTTCCGATGGTTGCACCCCCACTTTTCTTGAATTGCATTGGAATATATATATAT
>MJUU01015759.1:12487-27335 GCA_002080025.1 Modiolus philippinarum | reverse complement strand
CTGAAAATCCACCCAAGTGCATTTATTTTCCTTCGGGTGATTATATATATAATGTATAAAGAAAATAACATAATAAAATAAATGCAAATTTATGAAAAGGGTGGCAAATTCAAAATCATGTCCCAAAATCACATGATAAAATTTTGACTTTGCTCTTGTTTTGACAATGTGGACCCTAAAATGGCAATTTTACACTGTTTAGTAGAGGAACAGCATGATATTTTTCATTTCTGAGGTTCATGTTCACATCAAACTGCATATATAAGCACCATTCCTGCTTTAAAAAATTATTGTATACAAATCAGACAGATTTTTATATAAGGCATCTCAGTCAGAGTTGTCGCTTTTGTTCGCGACACCGAAGACATGAAATTTGTAAATTTTGAACATATATTCAAAACAGTGGCAAATTCCTGTATAAAATCAGGCTACATTTGATGTTTTTAAACTATTTTACACAGCTAACCCTTCTAATTTTGCACAAAATCATGAAAATGGCCTAAAAATGGCATTTCAGTGTCAAAATACGGAAATATTACATAACGACTGTTTTTGGCCAAACTTGTGGCACCAGCTGGCTAAAACTTCAGTCTTTACCTCAAATTCATCATATATACATGTTTTGCATCAATTTAGGCTATCAACAACTTTTTAAGACATGTTTCAAAATTTTTGCATATTTTGTCTTAAGGTTAGAAACCACCAATTCATTTCTTTAACATTTTCAACTGAAATTCCCGATATTCAAATCTGTCTGGACAATTTATCTTAAGTTTAACCTGTATGAAACCATATATTTTCCGAAAGGTGCATATCTCGTCAACATCATATTAAAATTTCAGCATACCTTTAAAGCCTTCCAAGAGAGTTCCGAAGGTTGGAAAACCCCTATCTATAAATATTCACGATTACGGCCTTAACATTACACATTGATAGTATACCGGAAAACCCCTATGATAAGCATTCTAGTCAATTAACCTTGGTCTCAAAATAAGCCTGATACATCATTGTTCAAACAGGTGTATCATTTGTTTCATTCCGACATTTATTTTTAAAGGTGCAAGAATTCAAAGTTATATTTAGATTCTAAAAGAGCTACTTTTTCATTTGTTCTAAGCGCTGACTGGCTGAATTGGTGGTTTGACACCTTTATAGTTGCGGGTGAAATTTCCAGTATCTTTTACCACGTCTGGGTAAAGATACTGCAAAACTGAAAATGATGGCAGAATGATCTGTCCGGTTTCCCGGAATTATTTTTGTCATTTTCAATGCAGAAAAGAAATTTTCAGTTACAAGAAAATAATCAATCCTACTCTGCTTAATTGGTGAGTTTTGTCGCCAGGTGTACTTTCTATCTGTAGGATAACAAGTACGCCAAGGTTCCAAAAGCTCAAAGGCTTCTTTTATTTCTTCTATTTTTTACGGGCATTTTGATTTCTGTCATGAATAATATTATATGTGTCTTCATGTTTATTTTTGTACAACGTTCCAGTCTCCACAAAAAATTAAACTAGTGTTTGTAAAACTTGCTGAATTTTGTAAAATCTCAGCGCAAAAATCTGGTCTATCAATATTATAACCATACAAGCTAACCAGTGTAAATCTTTGTTCATAAACAGTTAAATCCAAAATAATGTACCGCCCATTTGAATCTATTATAGACTTGTGAACTTTAAAATCCAGACCTGTTTTAAACAATTCACAGACTCCAGCCATTTTGCTATCAGCATGTAAAATAACATGTATTGCCCCATTCATCTTCCCACCTTTTTTCTATATCCTTAGTACTGTGTCTCTCCTGGAAACAAACTAAAGATACCTTTTTAGACCTAGCCCAATTAAAAACATCTAATCGTTTTTTGGTATTAGAAAAAAGACCCCTGACATTCATGGAAAGAATTTCTACATGGTTATTCATTAAGCAATCTTTGTAAAAGACCTTTTATAGTACATCATTGCTGTAAAGTTTGGTTGAATTTGCTTCAGGAGTTTCAGTAGTGAAGATGAAAATGTGATTTTTTCCAATAGGATCCTATGTTTAACCTCAGTACTGCGCTGGCGACCATGTTTGCTATCGGATCGGAACGACATCAGCAATCTTTGCTAAGTGCTTCAATACATCATTTCTGTAAAGTTTTGTTGAGAATGCTCCAGTGGTTTCTGAGGAGTTGGTTAAAATGTGAAAAGTTAACAGACAGATGGATGATGGACGCTGGATGCAAAGTGATGGCGATAGCTCACACTGGCCCTTTGGGTCAGATTAGCTAAAACCTTTTCCAATAGAACAACACAAGCAAAAAACTTTGAAAATCAATGCAAGAATTTTATATTCAAGATGCCAAAATATAAGTGGGAAACAGCTCTGTCTAGTTTTCTTTCATTTTCAATTGTTGCTTATATCCCTTAAACTGTGAAATGTAATTGGAAGCTGATAAATGTTTTTACACTATTTTATAGTGGCATATGACAAAGAAAATATGATTCCTGTACAAACACTTACCCCGTTTAAATGGATAAACCGCTCTTGAAAACTGAAGATTATACTCCCTTACCTTTCACATTAGAAGACAAAATACATCCCAAATTTTTCATTTTATTATCATAATGATACATAGAGCATGCTCAATAACAAAATATGAAATTGGTCATCCAAGGAAATAATGTATTGTGGGTTAAACATACAACAAAATTTACTATTGACTGCACAAAGTGTACAGGACTAACCAAATATCATTGGATGAAAATGGATTGTTCAAACACTAAAATTTCATAGAGGTTTGCTTCCCAATTTAAAAAGAAATAGGATTTCAGACAATAGCCCTTTTATGTTAGAAAATTGAAAATTGAAAAAAGGGATTCAAGTGAAAAAATAGATGTTGATAATCTTGTTTTTGAGATACAATTGATTAGAAATATGGCAGACAACTGAAACTCTCTGAATTTTTCACAGAGTTAACTTTTATTTTGCAAAATTTTACTGAGAACAAATGAGACAAAATAGGGTTTAATCAAATTTTGTCAGAATGTTTAAAACCAAGATGCATAAAATGAGAGAATGACATAAATTGTGAATCTTCCATTGAAGACGTGTGTTGTTGAGAAACAAATTTCTTAGTTTTTAAACAAGAAGTAAATGTCCAACAGACCTGCATTTGATTGGGGCATTATGGAAACTGATACTATAGTCATATAAAAAACTTCAAGTAGCTGTGATTTGTAGTTGCTAGAAAAGTGTCATGAAAATTTTTATCATTGAAAGTATATGATGAAAATATTTCAAATTTCGGTAAACAAGAAGTAGATGTCTGACAGACCTGAATTCTATAAAGGCAATATGGAACTCCATACTAAAGGTTCATACAACAAAATTTCATAGACCTGAGATAGTAGCTGCTGAGAAAACTGTAACGTAAAAGTGTGACAGACAATGACAAAGAAGGCTAAAGTGATCCCTAGTTGTTGCCACACACTACATGCCCATGCAATACAATAACTGGGAGTTACTTTGCAACAAATGTAATGTGTTTTTAAGGGATACAACCAGAGCATTCTGAAAATCTGACAGAAATGCCCAAACATGAGAAGCAAGCCTCTTTTATAGAGCAAATCATTTTACCCACAATCCCTCAGTTTCTCAAATTACAAAATTAACTTATAACAACATTGAACATAGATCAGTTTGACTGAAATATAATCTAAGGCCAAGGAAAACATATGTGTAGCTCCAACTACATCCCGATATAAAAAGGATAGGAAAGATGGGGGTTCAGCATTTATTTTTGTTCTGAACATTTAGATTTTTCCGCAATCAACAAGTCTGCATTTTGCTTTTAATAAACATTTTAACTCAAAAAGGATGAAAATTCAACCCATTCTGGCCATTCTCTTACACAAAAAGTAAGTCTTATTATCATCTGAGACATGCTTTAATGTTAATCAGCCAACAAAAATGGCAATGATGTTGAAATAAGTTGAGATTCTGGATATTAAATAAGGAAAGTAAGGGAACTGAAACCGCACACATTTTTTTCCTTTTCCTTATTGAAGCAATTGATGCAATTTTCACTTTCAGGTTATAATTACAGTGCATCTAACTGCTTCCCTAATACATACATAAAATCTACAATGTAAAAAGATCTCAGATTTAAGACTATTCAAGAAATAGTACAAACCATGAAAACATATTTTGACAAAAAAAAACAAACATATTGTTAAAACACAAGAGAAAGTTCTTTATACTAACAAGCACTTTTTAAAATCTACCGAATCTACAAATCCAAGTCAACTCGCCCCCAATTTGGAACACACTTCGCCTCATTTATATTAAAGTTCCATAATAAGATTTGATCCAAAGGACAAAATATTCAAGAATTTGAACATGATCGCATAATTAGTTTTTCATTCCTGACAAAAGCATTTTGGTCATCTTCTAGAGAGAAGTGAAACGCATTCTTCCTGATACCTGTTGAAACTTTTCAAATAAACACTAAAGTTGTGATTTTCTACAATGGGACGACTTGCATTCTTTAACTAGATTGGAATGCATTCAAAGATGGGGCACATTATTTTATACTCTGACTTTTTTATATGGGCAAGTTGGTTGAAAAGAAGGGGGAGGGGGTTCGGACAGAGATGAAAGTTGTCCTGTGTTTATTTGTACATCCAATATATGACTTGTACACAAAATAATAACCCAGCTGGTTAGGGTGAGCATCACCAACATGTTGACTTACTGAAGCCATTACAATGAAAGAGTACTGGATACATACATGTATATAAAAGGCAGTTCTCTAAGATTAACCAAAATGATTTTTTAATCACATTCGTAAACATATACAGATGTTCAACAACAGCATTTAGCCAAAAGGTCAAAACCATTTGAGATTTATTATATTATCATACATTCTGCTTAATCTGACCACATAAATAAATGACAATGCATTGTTTGAAATTACATTACTAAATTTTGAAATCAATGAAAAAAATGCAAGAAAACCAAAAATAAGGAATTAGAGCAATTACCTATACTACATGTAGCTTTAATGATGAACACATGAAAAAAATGCAAGAAAACCAAAATTAAGGAATTAGAGCAATTACCTATAGTACATGTAGCTTTAATGATGAACACAATGTCTTTTACAGAACAAAATATTATGTCCTTAATTTTGAGCTGTAATTTGCAAACTGAGATATGCACTAAGGCAAATGATGATATGAAGAGGCGCATATATAGTATAACTTCCATGGCTCAAACTGTAATAGCTCGAACACCATGGATGTCTAAGACCCTTTTCTGGTCACTTTGTTAAAGTTAAAACAATCTTTGACCTCGATAACTCAAACACCCCCCTTACTCGAACTGTTTGTATCAGTCCCTTGGGTGTTACGGCTATTGAAGTTCGGCTGTAATAGGATACCTACATGATGTCCAGTAGACCCTATCCGAGTTGTGGTATTCAGATTCACCAGTCTTTGTTTGTCTGCCCTACGTATTTATACGTCACAATCATGTCCACACAATGTGTCCAACTACATGACGTTTTAGGCTCTATTACATGACGTTTCCATACTATGACATATTGAAAAGTAGTACTATGACGTATTGAAAGCAGTCTGGAAAATTCTTAGGTCAGATATGGTTTATTGAAACAATTCAAAAACAATCACTTTGTCACTTTCGACAGTGCTTATAACTTAAAAGTTTGTAGACTAAGAATATTAGATTGTATTTTGTGCAGAGTAAAGTATAGTGTTGAACAGGCTTAAAAGTTCAAATGATAATGCTACCTATTCCCAAATATTTATTCAGTAATCATATCATTATTGAACAAAAAACCCTTATTTCAAAGATGTTGTGTTTTTGTTCCATATAATATAGTTACACTTCTTTTCAATATTTATAAAAGCAGGAAGTGGAAACCAAACTACATAATTGATGATGTTGTTATACCAAATCTATTTAGAAGTATTTCAATTGAAGTTTCATATGTAAGACGGCTTGAAATCATAGTCAACAGAAATTATGTCCTTAGCTAGCTGTCAGTAACTGCGAGCATTTCTCCGGACAGTACCTGTGTGTATTGTCTTCATGTTTTATGTACTTCATTGTAAGGGTACTCGTCTTGATAAGTTGGACTTCTTTCTAGTTTGATTTTACTGTGAGTCTTTTTGTGTATTTGTTTTTTAGCCATTCACCACACATAGGGGGAGGGTTTGGATCCAAGAAAACAAGTTTAACCCCACCACAATTTTTGCGCCTGTCCCAAGTCAGGAATATGTTGGTGATTGGCTTGTCCGTGTCTTCTTATAAAATTTTAATTTCTTGATATTTGGGTTATTGGATGTGGTTTGTTTCCATTGATTTATCCACTTTTTTACTTTTTTGGGGCCATTTAGGGCTTGCTATATGGCGTGAGGTTCCTCACTGTTGAAGACCGTAGGGTGACCCCTAGATGCTTTGTTATGGGTCGTTTTAACCTGGATATGGGATGTTGTCTCCTTGACATTTACCCCATTTCCTTTCTTTTTCATACAATTGCTGTACTCAATTGTACAGTGTTTCAGCTTATCAATGAAGTGTGAAGGGCATAGTGTTTCAGCTTATCAATGCTATTTTTCTATTATTATTACTATTTTTAGTAATAATTCACAAAAAGTTGAATTTTAAAATTGTTTTAATTCTTCTTTAAAACTTCTACAAATACATAATACTGTCCAAAATTGTTCCATTGGTTGGCCTTGTCATGTATTTATAGAGACTTTGCCTCTTGTGCTTTTACTCCATATCCTTTCATTTTTTTGTTTATGGTAAGATAAAACTAGAGTGTCCCCAAATGGCAGTCGGTAATACCCCCCCCCNCCAATCATGTCTCACAGACATAAAAAAAGGAACATGCATCTCATCTCTAATGAGCAAATAAAACTGATACAAAGAATACTATATGTTATTTGGCAATCTTCAAAGGGATACAGCTTGTTTTGGCTTTCCTCTCTGTGTTTTATATGTTAGACAAAGGGATATAAAGACACAGACAGGGAAAATGTTGCCATATCACCTGAGAAGCCTGTAAATAACAATTATATCCTGCTAAAAGTACTATACATGTATATTTTCTTTACAGAGCATCCATATCAAGATTGAACTTCATTCTGAAATTTTAGTAATTACTGTATTCATAATTGCAATCTTTTAAAACTCCAATTAAAAATAATATACATGCTTCAAAATGCGTGTTGTAATTACTTCAATTCACATTTATCATCATAATAAATAAATTAACTTTTCATAAATGACATTGCCAATGATCAAACATGATGCATTTTTAAGACCCTGACAATGACATTAAAATAAAGCATTAATAGGTCAAAATATTGAAATTTGTGTATCAATATTGGCAATTGAATAATGACTAAGTTAAAATTGAAAAGTTTTTTATTCAATTAGACCAAATTTAAAGTCAAATTTTGGAACAAGGACTCGTTTCTTAGCTTTTTGAACCTACTGAGGTTGGAATTAAAAGCTTGACTCAAAATCTTGAATTCCATGCTTAGCTCAAAATCTTGTCCAGATTTATTTTGGCTCAATTCTTCCATTGTCTTTTAAGGCTATTCCATTAAAATGAATGTGGGAGGTTATGAAGGTATTTAAATTATATCCCTTTAACCAGCAGCCATTTTTATTTAGATAATTATGATATTATTCAAGAAAACTCCAATTTTCCTTTGTTTAACACTATGCTGACCATATTTGTCCTGTTATTTTACAACCAGTGTTAGGAAAGGGTAAAAGGACAATAAAAATTGCCAGCCCTGGGTAAAACTGGAACCTTCACAAAATGTTCTGATTCTAATAGGACAATTACCATACATATTATGCTTTGATGAAACCTTTGGTTGCCTATAATTGTCACCCAATTTAGCAGTTAAAATAAATGAATGTACCCATTATGTCACAGACAAAACTGTAAAACTTATTACAGAATCAAAATATTTCTGTTCTTTGAACATGTCAACATCAGGCATAGTTGTGTTTTTTTCATGCCCTCAAAATGGTAAAATCATCTTTTTCAGTGAGACCAATTTGGATCAGCCATTTATGACATCTTCTTCGTCTTGTGTTGCTAATCAGTTCATCACTTTCTGACACCTCATTTGTTCTCCAAATTGTTTGAAACATGCATATTAAATTAAGGAAATTTAGTGAGCACTGTCAGACCCCAACATATAAGACAATCTGTCATTACTGAAAATTAAAAGAAACAAGAGCTGTCGCCGAATGGCAGCCAGATAATCCTCCCTCTCCCCCCTCCTGTTCATTGTACCCTGAATCAATATGGTAAATGCAAATTTAGATGGGTGTGGACACAGTCCAAGGTGTGACCATTATAAGAGTATGGACACAATGATATAATCCTCAAAAAATTACTTCTACAAGTATTTTGTCAAAATCAGAAAAAAATTCAAATTATCTCCCCTTTCTAGCTTCAGCCAATAATTATATTCCTTCATGCATATCTCCATATAGTGTCCTTCCTCTGTGTAAAATTTTATCAAAATCCTTCAAGCGGTTTAAGAGGAGTTGTGCTTACGAGGTATTCTGTAAAGAAGGCATCAACAAAAACTAAAAGTCAAATTATCTCCCCTTCCTGGTTTCGAACAATAATTATATTCCTTCATGCCCATCTCTATATAGTGTCCTTCCTTTGTGTAATGTTTCATCAAAATCCTTCAAGCAGTTTAAGAGGAGTTGCGCTTACGAGGTATTCTGTAAAGAAGGAATCAACAAAAACTAAAAGTCAAATTATCTCCCCTCCTGGTTTCTGACAATGATTATATTCCTTCATGCACATCTCCATATAGTGCCCTTCCTTTGTGTTAATTTTCATCAAAATCCTTCAAGTGGTTTTGGAGGAGTTGTGCTTACAAGAAGTGTGGACAGACGGACGGATGGATGGACGGACAGACAGACAGACAGACAGACAGGGCGATTCCTATATACCCCCTGAACTTGGTTTACGGGGGTACAATGATCAAAAATAAAAATCTAAACAGTATGCATCTTTGATATGTGTACAATGAACCTGCAAAATAAAACTTTCAAATCATAAACTGTAGGAGGAGTTATACGGACAAATGATGTATCCTATATGCAATATAATGTATAAATGTTCAACAATGTGTAGTTTTCTAAACAAATTATCAAAAACCAAAATCCAAGTAGCATGCACATCTTTCATATATGCACAATCAACCTAAAAATAAAAAAAAAACTTTCTATCTTAAAAACTAAAGGAGGAGTTATCAAGTACCAATTTGATGACAGATGTACGGACCAGTCAAAAACTATATGCCCTCTGCAACTTCGTCATGTGGGGTGTATTCAATAATTGAATATTTCTTCCCTTCATACCCTCACAAAAATATCTTTATGGAATAATCCTTACATGTATAACATGAATGAATTATATTAAGCATGACAGTAACTATGCATGATTTTTATCTAAAAACAGATGATGAACAGATACCCTTTTTGTGCAAATACCTTTTTGGACAATTAATGCTGACTATGTTTTACTTTGTCTTTTATGCATAAAAATATGGAAAATATGGAAAATTTTCACAAAAATATACAATGAAACCTGTCAAGACCAGAACCCTCTGGGACAGAAGAATTCTATTGGTTATTACAGGTGTCTGGTTACACAGGTTCATAATATACAGAAATATACCATGAAACCTGTCAAAACCAGAACCCTCTGGGACAGAAGAATTCTATTGGATATTACAGGTGTCTGGTTACACAGGTTCATAATATACAGAAATATACCATGAAACCTGTCAAAACCAAACGAAACCCCTCCAGGACTGAAGAAACCTATCAAAACCAAACCCCTCTGAGACAGAAGAATTCTATTAGTTATTGCAAGTGTCTGGTTACACAGGTTCATAATATACAGAAATATACCATGAAATCTGTCAAAACCGAACGAAACCCCTCCAGGACAGAAGAAACCTATCAAAACCAAACCCCTCTTGGACAGAAGAATTCTATTAGTTATTACAAGTGTCTGGTTACACAGGTTCATAATATACAGAAATATACCATGAAACCTGTCAAAACCAAATGAAACCCCTCCAGGACAGAAGAAACCTGTCAAAACCAAACCCCTCCATGACTGAAGAAACCTGTCAATACCAAACCCCTCCATGACTGAAGAAACCTGTCAAAACCAAACCCCTCCAGGGACTGAAGAACTTGATTGGTTATTACAGGTGTCAAGTTAAACAGGTTCATAACATACAGAAATTGATACAAATGGGCTTTACATTATGTTTGAAATAGACAGGTATTCCTGTTTGGTCAGGGTTCAGTTTAGACAGCTTTCCTGCTATGTCAGGGTTCAGTTTAGACAGATTTCCTGTTTGCTCAGGGTTCAGTTTAGACAGGTTTCCAGTTTGGCCAGGGTTCAGTTTAGACAGATTTCCTGTTTAGTCAAGTCCAGTTTGGACAGGTTTCCTGCTAAGTCAGGGTTCAGTTTACATAGAATTTCTGTTTGGTCAGGGTTCAGTTTAGACAGATTTCCTGCTTATTCAGGATTCAGTTTAGACAGGTTTCCAGTTTGGTCAGGGTTCAGTTTACATAGAATTCCTGCTGAGTCAGGGTTCAGTTTGGACATATTTCCTGCTGAGTCAGGTTTCAGTTTAAACAGGTTTCCTGCTAAGTCAGGGTTCAGTTTAATAGAATCCTGTTTGGTCAGGGTTCAGTTTAGACAGATTTCCTGTTTGGTCAGGGTTCAGTTTAGACAGGTTTCCAGTTTGGTCAGGGTTCAGTTTACCTAGAATTCCTGTTTGGTCAGGGTTCAGTTAAGACAGATTTCCTGTCTTGTCAGGGTTCAGTTTAGACAGGTTTCCAGTTTGGTCAGGGTTCAGTTTAGACAATTTTCCTGTTTGGTCAGGGTTCAGTTTAAAAAGGTTTCCAGTTCCATCAGGGTTCAGTTTAGACAGATTTCCTGTTTGGTCAAGGTTCAGTTTACATAGAATTTCTGTTTAGTCAGGGTTCAGTTGAGACAGGTTTCATTGTATATGTACATGTATTTCCATATTTTTAAGCCTTTATTAACAGTACCTCAACCCCTTTCACTTAATATCTATTGTTTGTTACATATAATTTTTTGCATACTTTTCTTACACAATATTTTTATCTGATATTAAACAAAAATTATAAACTTACTTTTGATAACAAGTTTCAACTATAGCCAATAGTTTTAGCCTTATAAGAATGAGTATGGTATATATAAAAAAGAGAAAATATAATATTAAAATTAATATTTAAAAGAAAAGTAGCCTCTATTAACCTACAGAAGCATTTCCTTAACAATAACAAAATAAAATCTAACATATGACAACGCTGAAAAAATAAAATGATCCAGTTAAGTTGCACAAGAATGCTGTAATATCGAAGCTAACTGAACATTTCCTCTTCGGTTGGCTTTGATACCCAGACTCGCATCTTTTGATCTTTGAATTTTTTCAGCATCACATTCTTGGCTTGTTGAAAGTCCGTAGACATTAATTTAGCTTTGTTGTAATTGTCAGCCTGCAGTAAATCTTGACGACCAAACTTCTGACAAACTTGTTTGAAACTATCATACAAATTTTTCTTTGTACATCTTGAAAACATGTTCCCCTTCTCAATTCTACAAAATAATAAAATAAAGAATATCTTAAGCCATCTACACTACACATCTGAACAATATTTGAATACTGTAGCAGAGCTATTTAGCTCTGCTGACTCATGGTCAGTATTTTCTGTCTGGGAGTCAATATTCTGAGCATTCTGTCAGCAAAAAATAGGGATATAACACAGTTTATTCAAGACCCCTTAACTTACACATACTGTGGAAGTACTTTTATTCGTGGACATCAATTTTCGTGGTTTTCATAAATATCAGTATTTCGAGGGAACTTAAATTTGTGGTTTCCAATTGTATGCATTAAAACTCTAGGATAAAATGCATTTCGTTGGGAACTTAATTTCGTGGTTGAAGCAAACCACGAAATCCACGAAAATTGGAACCCCACCAACAATAGTACTTTCACAGTATGTTTATTTCTTGCATATATGATAATGCAATTTGTATGAAATTGCTTTGTGCAGTTTAACAATAAAGCTAGACAAACTGTAAGGATTTTCCTCAATGCCTGTTTCATTCAAAGATCAATATTAATTGAGCCCTTTTAATCATGTCCACTCTCTATTGATAAAGTGTTTTCATAACAACAATCACCCAAATTTGGAAGCAACTAGAACTTTTTAACGGATTGTAGCTAATCCTGGATTTTTCATATGAATCCGTAGTGTGTATTTTACATGAAAATCCCATGAAAATACGGACAACCTGTACAAGTAAACAATTCTGTTGTAGAACAATCTGTACAAGTAAACAATTCTGTTGTAGAAAAACAAAGCTCCAGATCAATTTTGAAGCAATTCATTTTCTGCAATAATTAAATAGTACTAGATATATACTGAACTGATGAAAGAGAAAAATTTTCAATACAATATAGTAGTGTACAGAGTTCGCGAAAATCGTCGGTCCTGTCGGTCCTGAACGCCAAAAATGGGCTAGGTCCGGCAAATATATTGTTTGTGGCGGTCCTAATGACCGGCAAAGTAAAACGGTCGTTGTAGGTTACTTTTCTCTCGTCGGCTTTTAGATGTATCATTTGGTACTGGTTTCCGTATTTTAAAAGACAAACCAGTTCAAATAATATGGCCGAATTGTAAAGTACCGGGTTTGCATCACCAGGGAAGCGTTTGGTGGCTGCAAAGGAACGTACTGAGGAATTAAAATGTAAAGATTCGAATCATGAAGGGGAAAAGACGCGAAGGGTGTTTCTCGAACGAATGACAATGTGGGATGGAAGAGATACTCGCGGTACGAGTATGAAACACAACTGATGTCATGTTCGTATATACGCTTTTAACTCCGTCAACGCTTGCCATTGTAAATTTGAAAAATAAAAACTAATTTAACTGATGACAACAAATTCAGACTAAGTTCTAGTTGCCTATTTAAGTGTCAATGATACTCGCGCCACGAGACTCACCAGATCTTCTCTATAGTTGGCTACCCATAACGAGAAACTTGTGCTAGACTAAGTGCCACCTAAATTTTGTGGCAAAACAAGAACCCAAAAGACCCCTGCCAAAATTTCTTAGAAATATCAAAAAGACATATTTTCAGGTTAACAATTTCACAAAATTTTGATGATTGATTAGCTAGAGTAACGTCCACTGAGCAATATTTCAGCTATATTAGGAAGTGAACAGTTAAATAAATTGAAAAAATTATAAGTAAATAAAGGTGGAGGGGACAACCAGGGCTACTAGTTCTGATTGTCACTGGAAAAAAGGGTAGGGGCAGGAAATTTAGCTTTCTATATGACTCCAAGTCAGTAAAAAATTCTATAAAAGAGGTCTTTTGGATCCTGTTGCCAACTGAATTTTACTGTTGTTACGATTGTTTTTTGATTTATCACATTGGCTGGAGGGGGAAGGTTTGGATCCAATAAAACTAGTTTAACCCCGCCGCAGCAGGTTTGCGCCTGTCCTAAGTCCTGAATTTATTAAGCCTTTGTGTGTCTTGTCCTTTTTCTAGTTAGTTTACTTTATGTCTATAGGAGTCTAGGATGATGTTTATTTCGCTGGACTTGATTGCTCTTTGTTCAGGGGTCGACTCCGACCTTCCGTTGGGTGTGGGGTTTTCTCACCGTTCATTGAAGATCTTATGGTGGCTTTGAGTTGTTATTACTCCCCTTTGGGTCGTTGTCTCTTTGACATATTCCCCGTTTCCCTTCTTTTTTTCTATTTATACTGCATGGACCTTGGTATTTCTCCACAGTTTGGTTTGTGTTCAGCCTTTCCATATAATAACCTGACTACCAATCATAGACCGCGCATTCCCGTATCCGCAACCTGCATGGTGACGAGCCAAATTTTGTAGGACCGGCAAAACTTTTGTAGGACTGACAGAAAAACTGAACTTGCCAGTCCCATGACCGGCAGACCAAAAAGACTTTTCGGGAACTCTGAGTGTAATTATCAATTTGAAGTCTTATCTATTGTAACACTTCCAACCTTTTATCATAGTAATCTAAAATGCAAATGAATGATAATTTGTTGGTAAGGTGAGATGCAAAGGTAGAATTTATTATTCCCAATGCCAACAGTGACAAAAATCATCTTTTTAAACCTGTTAACATCAGAAAATCCAGCAAGGTCTTCGGCTGGATTTGAACCCCTGCTTGTTGTCGTCTATGGCAACACCGCCTGCACTATGTCCAGGGCCCTAGACCACTCGGCCACCTAGGCTATATAAAACATAGGTAATCAACGATTACAAAGTTCGCCTCGTTATGGCACATGGACACAGAAACCCAATTTCGCCAGGGTGCTCATTTACCATCCCTTATACAAAGGCTAAATGATCTTACCATGTACAGTTATGGAGACCTGAATTCCAACATAAACGGAAAAGTGACCTAATTTTGCCTGGATGCTGACCTACTGCCAAAGATGCATGCACATGCAAGGTTAGATGATCCTACCATGTACAGTTACTTAGATCTGAACTCGGACGCAAACTTGAATGTAAGGCAATCATGTGGAAAATATAGGTCAAAGTGACAATATTTGGCCTGGATGCTGACCTACCCCCAAAGATGCATGCACATGCAAGGTTAGATGATCCTACCATGTACAGTTCCTTGGATCTGAACTCGGACATAAACTTGAATGTAAGTCGATCATGCGGAAAATATAGGTCAAAGTGACCTAATTTTG
>MJUU01015758.1:22282-43532 GCA_002080025.1 Modiolus philippinarum | reverse complement strand
GTACCTAATCCAAGATGGCCGCCAGCGGGGAACATAGTTTTAACATTGGACCATATGGGAAAGACATTCAAAGATTTTTTTCTCAGAAGCTACCCATGCAGTTATAACCAAACTTAGTCACAATGGTCATTAGATGGTCCCTTCTAAAAAAGGTATCCGGCAGGTCTGTACCTCAACCAAGATGGTCGCCAGCCGGAAGATAGTTTTAACATTGGACCCTATGGAATATACATTCAAAGATCTTCTTCTCAGAAACTACTAGTCCAATTAGAACCAATCTAAGCCACAATGGTCCTTAGGTGGTCCCATCCAAAAAATGTATCTGGTAGGTCCGTACCTCATCCAAGATGGCCACCATCTGGAACATAGTTTTTACATTGGCCCTATTTTGATTTTAAAGACAAATCACACTAACTAAATCTGACCCAGGGATTTTTGTCAAACTCTGCAGAAATGTTCCCCTATATGAAAGCTTGAATATAAGCTAAAAAAATATATATGTCACCGAGCTCATAGTTGAGATATAACAGTCACAAAATAGGTCTATTTGAGATTTTTAAAAGAAATGTGTAGTTACTTTGGACAGCTGCTGTTTCAGTATTATTTTCACGAATTCAATAAATTGTATACCGTTAGATTCGGCATTCCTTCTTCTTTAAAATCTTAGTATTTCCATGCCATATGCATATCACTGTTTTACTCAAAGTAGGTCTTAAATGCCTTCCCGCCAAAATAAAAACAAACTTTGTAGTCATAAAATCGGATATTTTAAATACTTCTGACCCAGGGATTTTCTTTTAAAATTGCAAATACAAAGATTTTTATTTATTTTAAATTTTGACACTTTAAAAAGTAGGGGTCACCGAATGAATAAGAAAGATAATCTTTGTTTTGTACCTTCCGTAGACGTTGTTTTTCGATAGTTGGACGTATCTTTTTTTTGAAAAGTGAATGACGTTACGTCATAATACATTTTCAAAACCATGAATTGTCTCTGGCTATTCCATGTCGTGCTTTTCTAGCCTCGACGAGGTACTTTCAAATCATTTACTATCTTGCTTCGAGAAGTTCGTAAGGGGTTTTTATTTTTGTTTTCCTTTTATACTCAAATGAAACTTCGAATTATTCAATTATTACCTCACCATGCAATGTAACACGGCAAATGTCATACACGTGTTTTGCAAAAACTAAAAATCGCCTGTGCCGAGTCAACTTGATCTATCTTTCAAAAATAGTAAATATTATGATACTTTGACAAAATGCAAAATTAGAAAAATTGTGATAACATAATACTCATAGCTTGAAGTAAACTGACCATAAGCATGCGAAAGCTACATGTGCAGACATCGGTAGGGTAAACTGACCGTGAGTCGGACACTTTTATTTTTAACCAACTATAATTTCAAGAACACAATTTCTAACCAATCAAAACAAGTCCTATAGGAAAGTACCTATCATGATTGGTCATTTTCTGTCTTACATTGTATGTGACTCCGGATAATTCGTTTTACCCGATTTATACACGAAAATGTAAAAATTTCAAACATGACATTGAGTCGGACATAAATGATCGTAACTCGGACACCTTACTTTGGAGCTATTTTTTCGTGATTTATCAATATTTTACCTTAATAAAAATAAAAGTATTGTTGATTATTTATTTAAATTGAGCTTAAATTTACTTATTTTTGTTGTCAACAATAGTATCTTTTTATTATTTTCGAAGTGATTTCTGAGGGTACCTAAAGTGATCGTGATTCGGACAATTTGTCCGTCTCAATATCAATGCGAAAAATTAAAAAAAACTGTTACCTTATGTTTAAGGAGCTATAGAAAAATCAGCTGTCACTGCAGACGGGTAACGGTTATACTGTCTTCAGCAGAAAGTGTCAGAGATTCCGGTGATACCAACGTTGTAAAGACAAATGTTCACATAAAACAGAGAAACGTTCAGAAATATCGCTCTAACGTTATTGTCCGGCTCATGATCATGTCCGACTTAGTATCAGTTTACCCTATACTATAATGATAATACGCCCGTCGTTAAAATTGTTAAATTGAAACAAAACCGAAAAATATACCCAGTCTACAAGAAATGCATCAATGAATGAAGAGACATTTGTTACAATGACGGTTGTTTCAATTTATAAAAAAGTAAAATACACAGTGACATATGATGTGATCGACTACATTTTGTCATTAAGCCACAAAAATAATTTATCGATAATGCTGAGGGGGGTAGGATCTTTCCCAGAACTTCGGAATAAGCAATTGTATATAGCGGGAATTCCGGTATATACTAAATCAATGTACGGGATGTCTAATTTTGACAGTTCGGGAAAAGGATTCAGAGACCATTTTCAAGTTATCTTCTGTTTTATTAAATATACTGTTAATGCCATTATTCACTAAATTCTGTCTTGTGATTTTTTTAGTGCTCTTTGATTTTTCCCGAAAGCGGCCTTTCAACCGAGACGCCGTTTTCCATTTAACGGTCGAAGGGCTTCCCGAAAAAACGACGTCACAAACCGACGACGACATAGATGATTGCGGCTGTAGTATGCGCATAAACAATAGTGTGATTTGTCTTTAAGGGGAACCTCTGCCCAAATTTTTGAATTTTTATTTGAAAAGTGGTCTGCATGTTTTAATTTCAGCACTATGTATTACTTTAATTATAAGGGGAACCCCTGCCCAAATTTTTTTTGAATGGTGTTCTGTTATGGGTTGAAATGGATGGTGGATCTTTCGGTTGCCATGGAAAGCAAACAAGAATACTGTAATTTTAGAAAAAAAAGTATTCTGCTAAATTTTATTTTTCATTTTTCCTATTGGAAATGCCTTTTATCTATGTCAGCCATGGTCCAGGTGAGCGATACAGGCTCTTGAGAGCCTCTTGTTTATATATTCATACACGATTTATTTTGTTCGTTTGAAAGGATTTGATTACCACAAGTTAAAAGTTGAAGATCTATAACGAAATCACTTGGTAACCAATGAAGACTTTGAATCAATGTATTTCGTATTTGAGTATAAATTGGACACTCTAAAAAATAATTGTATGAGTCCTCACGATCAGCTCAACATCTACATGATGGATTAGAAATTATATTGACTTTATATAAGCCGTAGTTAAGAAAGGAAGCACAACATCGAAGCTGTGTTAATATGATATTTAATTTGCGGGGGCCCGTTTCAAAATATTTTGGAACTAAACTAATAACGTTCTCTTTCATTAATTCATGTTTAAACTTTGAAATAGAATCAGCTGGTTCTAATTTATTCCACTAACGAATAGTAAACGGGATATATGAATTAGAAGTACAGGCTAATCTACAAAAGGGTAAAATAATGTCATCCCCATTACGCAAAGGATATATAGATGTACTCTGAATTTTAGGTGGTACCAAATTACACAAATACGATGGCGCATTATTATGTTGAATATTGTAAAACATTTGTAATCTTCTTCGTTTTCGTCTCTCAGTCAAAGCTTCCCAACCCAATTCTTTGTAAACTAACTCTGAACTAGTAAACATTGGCAAACCAGTTACTATTCTGGCAGCTTCTAATTGAAGTTGATCTAATTTATTACAATTCCCAATCCCACAATTATCCCAAATTTTACAAGCATATTCAAAAATTGGTAGAATATATACTAAGTACAATTTCTCTAAATTTTTACGACAAAATGGGTATAACAACAACCAGGGTTTTTGTATATGTTTATCTTTCGTACACTTTGAATTTATCCAAATGCTATCATTAACCAACTTTGTATGCATGCTCTGAATGTTAGCATGTCAACTGTCCATGTACATTTATATACTTCTTATTGTTCAATAGCAATATGTTTTAAAATGATTTAACAAAATATATAATTATTGACTTCAAACCTTTGAAAAACAGCATGATAAGTCATGATTTTCTATTGTAGTACCTTTCAATTTTGACAAGGTAATTCATGACTTGCCTTTACTTCCGCGTTCACTTTTTTTTGGATCCATTTGCTTTCTATAATCGATTTACTCTTAAAATCCAGACAGTTTTCACTTAATAATATTGTAATAAATTATTTTTACAGCTGTAAACAAGAAAAAGGAAACATATATTCAAGCTAAAGAGAATTTTGGAATATTAAAACCACTACCAAAACTGCCTCTTGGATATTACAATAGAACCTCTGTCTTCAGAATTTTCGGGTATGTATATAACTATTGAGTAATTTATAATATTCAAACTGATATAATTTTGTATATTTCAGAATATACATTTACGTTAGACAGGTACAATGTAATTAGTAAACAAATACCAAACACGTATACTTTCACCTTTAGTTTGAAGCTATTCCTATACTTAAAATGGTATAATTTTACTCTATATTCGATCATCAATTATCCAATATGATTATTATTAATCAAAATATTTGGTAAAGGCGTTTTTGAAATCTTTGTGATAACAGGAAGAAGATACCAAACAACCGTTGGCGTACTCGATTGGACACAGTGTTGGATAATTAACAAAATTGAACATGACAAAACAGAGATAAAGATATAAACAATACAACACATTTGGATATTGCAAACAAATTTAAGATATTGATGCAAAATCCATTATTTCAGTGAGATATTAAGAAAGGATATTTCAAATATAAGTCTGTAATGCTTTCAAGGTTGTCGTGTTACTTGTTATGGTGTAATTAAGAATATGAAGACTATGCATCTCACGATGTCATGATCGGATAATCAAGTAGTTCAAAAATGCAAATATTGATGACGCATACTATTGTGGCAAATAACAATATCTTGAGTGTAGGGGCAGTGAATTGGTAGTGAAATGAAAGCACATTATAATAAAGAAAGTATGTATACATTTTCCTTAAAAACGGGACATTCACAATTTTGAAATTTTGATGTTAAAAGTTATGTTTGTCAATCAATACATGTGAGTTCAGATGAGGCGTTTACAATTATCAGGTCGCGTTAATGCATATATTTTCACGCATGGACCTAAGGGTGGTGTTTTTGTAGTTTCTATGGTTTATTTCATTCAGATTGATAATTTTGAGGTATTTTTCTTTGAAAAATTACCTGTAGGACTAGGAGATTCAAATCACAAGTATGGCATTTATTCTTACAAGACTGTGATTTTTTGTTCTTGATTTACTCATTTTTTCATACATTTGTATTTTATTTAATCCAGAATACTCAATTTCCTTTTTCAAAAACGCAAGAACAAACATTTATTGTACAGTGCTTTATATTTTCACTCTTAAATTTGATGAACCTGATTATACTCTTTTAATGATTTCATTCCATACCAGATTTTGTTCTTTTCCATTGTAAAGAACTCAAATTTACCACAGTTTTTTAATGTTTTGTTATTTGATTGAAGTCAGTGGTACACTGTTAGTCCCGATGGGATCCA
This sequence comes from Modiolus philippinarum, assembly GCA_002080025.1. Taxonomy (NCBI): domain Eukaryota; kingdom Metazoa; phylum Mollusca; class Bivalvia; order Mytilida; family Modiolidae; genus Modiolus; species Modiolus philippinarum. The sequence goes on along the minus strand of MJUU01015758.1, from coordinate 38,105 downwards.
TAACACTAAAGTTGGTACTTTGGTCCGGTTAAAAAAAAAACAACTATCTAATAACGTGACAGTTTTTTAAGAATTTCGGGGTTTTTTTACTGGCAAACGAATACCGAAGCGAAAACCAGGAAGGAAAAAATCTTGTATAAAACAGCACACGACAATACAGACGACACACATATGGACACAACATGACAATACAAACGAAACACATATGGACAGCACACGACAATACAGACGACACACTATAGACACAACATGACAAAGATAAATCAAACAAAAATAAACAAGAATATAAAATACTCAAGACGCTAGACATTTGTTTTGAAACTCTACAAAAATGAGATATAATCAGATGCTTTACGTGTTGCAACCTTAAAACAGCGAACTAAAATAGGGTAATGGAATATCTGGTATGGTCGAATGATGCTATTTTTGAGTAGATCCTTAGTCTACTATCGAATTTACATTGACTTGTGAATTGAATATTTTGTAAAGCTGATTTTGTTTATCACTTGGGAGAGTAATTTAGGATTTGGCTTCCTATTTCGATTTATTTGGTAATGAGTACTTCTTTTGTTACAACCTTTTGGATTATGGCTTTCCATATTATTTGATTTTAATGCTGCTGATGAAAGGTTACTCCTTGAAACACATGTACAGTATAACGAAATTTACTGCTTTTATGCAACTTCGGTATTTTTTGTATAGAAAGGGGGGGAATAAAAAAAAATTAACACTGTTGCAGCAGCTAAACGTAAACAAACATAAAATTACCTGGCAAAGTGTTCTTACAACTGTCATCCTTTGTTCGACAAAAGACTCTAGAAGACAATTACAACATTTCTCTAATTTCTAGCAAATATAAACCATTCCTGACTAATGGGTTATCGAAATGATAATCATCATGGGTATTATTTGATTTCAGTTGGCGATTGGTCAACGGTCATGTAAATGTCTCGTGTCAGTTTCTAGAAATAGTGCAACCGGATGTTGATGAAATTAACACCTGCATAATTGTCTGTCGAAACGGTTTTTGCATTTTTATGACTAAGATAACTCAATTTATTGATAATATGACATTTTTTATCAAAACTATTATATTCAACACCCCTTTCAATGAATGGCGCAATGACACACATACAAACGATGATAGCAACAAAATGGCGCCATACTTGCTTCAAATAAATTGAGAAGAAATTAGAGAATCAATCTCTAACATTGTTTTCCGGTTTATTACGACAATTTCTCACATCTCGATAGTTAAATTTTTACATTTTAAAGTTCTCGGATAAACCTCGAACTTTAAAATGTGAAGATGTGAGAAATATATATACGTAATATACGTCATATATATACGTAATATACGTAATATATATACGTAATATATATATATACGTAATATACGTAATATATTTACATAATATACGTAATAAACTGGAAACAATGTTAGAGACTATATATAAACAACCACAGGGCACTCACTCATCGTGTCAATTACAAGTAAACTTGGCATAATGTAACAGTGAGATGTGTGCGTTATATAAAAATAATTATGAAACGTTGTTTTCTGAAAAACTAAATACAATAAATGAAAATAAAATATTTTTATACAGTAACCTTAAAACAAACTATGAAATCAATGAATATTTATTAACAACACATTTTGAAAATAGAAAAAAATATATGTAAAATGAGGATTAGTGATCATTTTCTAGAAATAGAAAGGGGTCGATATAAAAAATTTAACAGAAATGAAAGATTATGTCAAATGTGCAATTCAAAAGTCATCGAAGATGAAGTTCACTACTTTTTCCATTGTCCAAAGTATAACAACATACGAAAACAATTTAATATAGTTAATCTTTCCGATACAAAAAACGAACAAGATAAATTTTTAAAAATTATGTCATCTCCGAATCATTTGCAGTTTGTTGCTCCATTTATTAAAAAGTCTTTAATACTGAGGAAAGTGGACTCTATAGCTGCATGATTCTTTACTTAATTTATGTTCTATGTTTGAAATGTCTTGTATATTTGTTTATTTTGTACTGTAATTATATGTATTGCCATCAACTCCCAAGGGAGTAAAATTGTGCTTTTCAATAAAGTTATAAACAGAATGGTCAGAATAACATTTGGAAATTACAAAAATATAAATAATGCCAAAATTTGACAGTCTGAAAGTGTATCCATATGACATATTCTCTCAAGAACAAGTTTATATTTTATCAAAATGGTCATCTGCAGTATTCAAACTGACAGACACTGTTATAATTGTCACAACAGAAGATATAAGATCGTCACATGATTTTACAGATACAGGTACAATATGTCAATGTCAGAGTAGACATTTTTCAATAGATTTAGAGCATTGATCGAGCTTTTCATTGCTTGGTGTCATAAGTGGTGCAAATCATGTGGTGAACACGTAATGATACCTCCAGTTTGTTTGGTACTTCGGTGCTGACTCGAAAACCGACTTTATTGAAACTTGCAATATCTAAATTTTACAAAATTGTGTTTAAAACTAAGGAGTATCTCCCTCATGCATAGCTCTGTCCTTAGCTGAATTTTGGCAGTTCTATTAAGATCCTTTTGGTTATCTGTTCTCTGCCAGTTTTTACACGTTTTTCGGTTAATGGACTTCCAAATGTTTTGGTTAGATCTGCACTGATGAGACATAAGTTGTCGAAATGCGCATACGCAGAAAATAAATTAACAGTAATTTCGGTATTTTGTTGTTTGTTATACATTTACTGTTGTATTCAGTATTAATTAATTTTAATCATCTCATAATTGTTGAAATATTGTCCTATAATACCCACTGCAAAGCTGATGACCTTCATTTCGTGTTAATTTTGTTTAAATAAAAGCCACTTTGTATTTTAGTTTTTGAACATGTTGTCAATTATTAGGGGCGTTGACTTAGTTTGGCAGCCAAATTAAAGCATAGTCATGCAATAAGCACAATGCAGTGATACTGATTACTTAAAAATCGTGTTCCATAATCAGGTTAATATTGTATACTGAATGAAAAAATATGGAATACTTTTTTCAAATGTCACGTTGTAAATTACGACGCTTTTAGATCATGAATCCTGATTATATACCTTAAGTTTTTATGAGAATTCATACTGCTAGTGCTTTTGGTTTGTAGCGTTCTTGTCGCCATTTCAGGTGCATCTGTATTGCTGTGTTTTTGGACTATTTATTCGAGACTTTTCTTTTTTTGCTAATGTCCTTATTTAAGCGGTGATCAAATTTCCCTTTGATTTTCATAATTTCCTAGTTGAAAATCAACATAAAATTACTATTAATGTTACGTTATTATAACATCTTTATACCATGAAAGTAGTGCAGAATTTCTACATAATCTTAATTTTTTTAATTGTTAATAAAAGAAGTTAATTGAACAGTTGAATAAATTGTCTCTCTTATCTTTATCCTATATACCCAAATGAACTTGAAATTAAAGAGCCACTGATACACTATCATCACCATCATACCTGGACCTATACCTCTTCATTGACAACTGTGGACGTCTGAAAACAAAACTTTACGACAAGAATGATAATTTCGACTTTCAAACAGTGAACTTCCCGCTTTTAAGCAGTAATATTCTCACATCTTCTACATATGGCGTCTTCATTTCACAACTAATTGGCTGTTGTCGTGCCTGTAGTTTGTACAGCGATGTTGTCAACAGAGCAAAATTACTGTCTAAAAACTGATACATCAAGGGTATATTCTGTCACTGTTGCAATTGTCACTACAGAAGTTTTACGGTCGTCACCATGATTTGACAGACCGTTACAATGTTTCAATTTCACAGATGAGAATAGATATCTTTGGATAGATCCAGAGTTGATTACCGGACTGACAAACACCGACAGTTACAAAACCGTAAATTTCACTGGCAGTGTGACGGGTGCCACGCGTGGAGCAGATCATGCTTACACTTTCGGAGCACCTGATGATACCCCAGTTTCTGTAGGGGTTCACACTGCTAGTTCTTTATTTTTGTGGCGTTCTTGTTCATCTTTGTTTATTTGTTTTGTCTTTGTCATGCTGTCTCAATTCGTGTTGGATATGAATTGCCGTGATTTTGCATTTTTCCCCCCATTGGAACATATAAAAAAAATTATTCTTTGGTTTCATGCAGAGCAAAATGTAAACAAAAGTAATCCAGTTAGTCCATATGTACAAATGCTTGGAATTCAACAAGCAAAAACTGCTATTTCTTAAGTCCTGTATATTTTGACATAGATTCGTTATACAGGTCAATGTGTCTATTGTAGGAAAGTTGATCTGTATCTAAATAGTGGATGATTATATATTGTCAAATCATATCCCGTTAGGATGAACAAATATGCCGCGCATTCATAATTTTAAAAGCTTATAATAATGAGCTAAAAATGTTCATTTAAAAATTTCAACACAAAGCACATTACAAAAGACATCGGTTAAATAAATCGTTTTTACCTTTCTATAGCCACTTCATACCAACAATTTTATGTATTAATGGGTACATTTATTATGCCATAAATTTTTTACATGTGTCATGTTGAGCACTGAATCTTGCTTAATAAACTTATCTACTTTTAAGTTTCGTTTCAATATGCTGTCTTCTCTCATTGAAATACATAAAAAAAAAGCTTTTCCAAATAACTTAAACAAAACACAATCAGAAAATATTTGAAAAAAGAATATTGAAGTAACCAGTGTTAAATAAAAAAACGCACATTTGCACATTTTGACAACTTATATCTAATCAGTGCAGTTCAAACCAAAGCATTTGGAAGTCCATTTACCGAAAAATCAAACCTGTTTAAGCTTAACTACGCACGTGTTGTGAAACTTTGGGAGGAAGGGATGCAAATTACTCTCAAGGCTTGCTCAAGTCTTTGATCAGTTTCATTTTTGGACAAAGACTTAACTTGGCTTGAACTGATCCAGTTTTGATTTAGAAGTCTTTTCAAGGTCACACGTGTTCTCCTGGCCATCTTTGGTCAGGAGAATTATATTTAGAGTTGACCAAATAAGAACTGTTGTTTAACGTTTGACAGAAATTAGTTCCTTAGTTGCATAGAAAATGTTTGATAACATTTGCTCATATGATGCACTGTTGAATAAAAACCCCAAATTGAAAATAATATTTATTGGGTGTCATGTAACGAACATACGTATAGGGGTCGTCCTAAGTCTGGAAATTTATTTAGCCTTTGTTTGTCTTGTCTGTTTTATAGTTAGTTTAATTCATGTCTATAGCAGTCTAGGATGGTGTTTATTTCGATGAACTTGATTACTCTTTATTTAGGGGCCGACTCCGACCTGCCGTTGGGTGTTGGGTTTCCTCACCGTTCATTGAAGATCTTATGGTGGCTTTGAGTTGTTATTACTCCCCTTTGGGTCGTTTTTTCTTTGACACATTCCCCGTTTCCCTTCTTTTTTTTCTATTCCCTCGACTAAAATTCGTTTGTAAATGATAACTAAATACCGAACTTACTGTGAATTTAATTTCTGCATATGCGCATTTCGACAACTTATGTCTCTTCACTGCAGATAAAATCTAAACGTGTTGAAGACCATAAACTCAAAGATGTTTAAAAACTGATAGAGAACAAATAACCAATAAGATCTAAACGTAAAGCCAAAATCGGCTAAGGACAGAGCTTTGCATGAGGGAGATACTCCTTAGTTTTCAACAAAATTTACAAATAATTAGATATTGTAAGGTTTCAAATGCAATCGGCTTTCGGGTCAGCACCGTAGAACAAACTACTGGGTTGGTGAATACCCTCGGGGACTAACAGTCCACCAGCAGAGGCATCGACCCAGTGGTAATAAATAACTAAATACAAAGTGATGCTTCTGAATGAAACCAACGACGTAAAAGTGATTACAGAGGTCTTAATTATAAAGGAACATAAGAACATTAGTTCGTGTTGAAGTAATTTCCAAATTTCTTAAGCCACGTCGGTGGTATAGAAATCTGATTTAACTTGCTAAAGTAAAAGCTGAATCTAAGCATGATCGATTATTTTTCTACAATTTCAGATATCTCTGAATCATCTTTTTGTATGATATAAAATAAGATACTCCAACTATTTTTTATATGATCTACACAAGAGAGACATATGTTGTTCAAAAGGACAATTTTAATTCATAGCAATTGTTGCAGTGGTCACTACATGAGTTTGCAGTTTGTCACTATGAGTTGACAGATCGTTGCATGTTACAAATTCAAATTCTAATTTTATTACCTTAAACTATATGTAATTCGTGATAAACAAACATATTAAATGACAGAAAAAACAATAATCATACAATTATGTACAAGCAAATAACTAAATACCGAAGTTACTCTAAATTTTATTTCTGCATATGCGCATTTCGACAACTTACGTCTCTTCAGTGCAGATAAAATATAAACGTTTGGAAGAAGTTTAAAAACTGATTGAGAACAAATAAACACAGAGAATCCCCTGTCCTCAGTTTTAATGACTTAACAATGTTACATTTATTTTTCAAATAAGAATAGACATTCTAAGTTGATTATTAGTCGATCCAATTTTTTTTTTTCGGAACTGACAAACCTTGACTATGTCCTATAACTGGACTTTTTATTGACAGTGTTACTTGCGCCACATGTGGAGCGGATATATTTATCATATCATGTCCTTACAATATCCACCATGAAGCTTCATGCTAATTAAGTTTAAATCAAGGCCAATTTTGTATTTTGTTTTAAACATGCGATCAATTATTAGGGGCGTTCACTTAATTTGGTAGTCAAATTAAAGAATAGTCATGCAACAAACACAATGCAGTGGTACTATTATTTCTGAAATCATGGTCCATAATAATGTTAATATTGTGTAGTGAATGATAAATATCGAATTATTTCTTTAAAAATGTTATTACGACTTTTTTAGATTACGTCATCTTTAGTCGCTGTTATTTTGTAATGATTACTTATTCTATGTAATGTTCTTTAATAAAATATGTTTTGTATTTTGTGCTATACATGTTTTTAATTTAAGACGCCTTTTTTTCTTTATCACAAATTGGGTAAATATACTTTATATACCTTACGCAAATTACAGATAATATTTTAAAAAATGGAAAATGATAAAACTTTCAACATGCCGTTGATCACTCCTACATGGCAAGGAGGCCACTGTTCGTGTCTATTTTAATATACTTTGTTGGAAGTCGCAAGTTAATTTTACTGCAGAATCGTTTTTATATTGACGATTTCGGCTGTCGCCCCCAAAAGGTCCAAAAACGTGTTATGAATGTGAACTTCCAGGAGTTTCATGGGAAAAATGTCATTGAAACAATCATTCACAAATCAACGGTCTAAAATGAAAAAGTACTAATTTTATGAATGGCGAACAACCGATTTAGGAAATTGTTCTGTTTGTGATTTCAACTCATTCTTTCTAATGTCAAAAAAAAAACTTTTGAAACACATATTTGTATAAATATTTAATTTGAATTAAGATTTATTAGATACGAGAATATTGGATGGTAGATGGTCAAACGCTGCAATGTAGTTCTCAACAACGAACGATACCCAATCAAATTGATCTTAAATGTTTAAAAGTATACATACAACAAACATTAATAGCGTACCTATTCTCAGGTTCGTGTATTAAATATCAAGAAAAATTGTGTGATGGGTTTCTATAAAAATAAATTTTAATTTTAAACATAAATTGTATTTTATGGAAATTTTGGGTGTAGTGTATGTATATGGTTAGTGACTCAGTTAACAAGGAACCGATCCCTAACTAATGGCAAAATTACTTCTTAATGTATGGTATAGTTTTCTAAAAACTAAATAAGCATGCAAATAAATGATATATTCAGTATAAGAAAATGCCAAACTTAAAAAAATTTATAACACAATACATCCCTGTCAATATTTCTTGAAATAATATATTATTTAAGATGTCATAATGTTTGTATTTAAGCCTTCAACAAGGAAAAATACCCCAAACAGAGAAATTAGGTAAAATAATATGAAAACATTGTTTTCACTGACAAGATATCCATCTCTTTTAAACCTATGAAGAAGAATTTAAACGACATAACAAACAAATGCCGTAAAACTTTGAATTTGATACTCGTATCTATTTTTTCGTCAATGGTAAATAGTACATAAACCAGTTGTTCCCATTGACGTTCGAACTGACTTGATCTATCGCATGATAACGTTTATTTTACTTAAATTCTGGTAGTGACGTGATTTTCGAGAACCCATTTTTAACTTCTGTTGGCGGACTGTTTGTTCTCTAGGGTATTCAACAACCAGTAGTCAGTACTTCTGAGCTTCCTGGAAACCGATTTTATCTTTAAACATGCAATCTAAATTTAAAACAAAAATGTTTAAAACTGAACAGACTCTATATCAGTATCTACCTCTAGGAGTGCTCTTTCCTTAGCTGATTTTGGTTTTCTGATCTTTTTGATTATTTTTATCAAACAGAATTTAAATTTTGTATAATGTGATCTGCATTGAGGGGATATAAGTTGTCGAAATAGCCACATGAAGAAACTAAATTCACGTTCGGTATTTAGTTATTTGATAGCTTTTAATTCTAAGTCAATGTTTTATTTATATCATGTTTTGAACTTGGCTTTTAAACTATAATTTTACTTATACAAGGTTGGAATTTTTAGTAATTTACTTGGAATTGTTTCGTTTTTGGTTCTTCCTCATTTACATAAGTTGTCGAAATGCGCATATGCAGAATACAAATTGACAGTAACTTCGGTATTTTTATTTATTGCCACTGCTGATGGACTGTCAGTCCCCTATGGTATTCACCAACCCAGTAGCCAGTACTTCGGTGCTGGCCCAAAAATCGATTTTACTTGAAAACATGCAATATCTAAATTTCAGAAATTTTTGCAAAAACTTAAGGAGTATCCCCCTCTCGCATCTGATTTTTGCTTTCCTGCTTAGATCCTTTTGGTAATTTCAGCCTTCATACAGATCTGCACTAAAGAGACATAAGTTGTCGAAATGCGCATATGCAGAATATAAATTGACTGTTACTTCGGTATTTTGTCATTTACTTCAAAGATCCGATGTTTTAAGAGGTATTTTACTTGGCTTACAGCAAAAGTTTTAAAATTTGAATAATACCCCCTTTGAAGTTCTTACTAATGTTAATTTTATTGTCGTCTCTGTGTACTGTCTGTTTATTCGGCATTTAATACATCATTGAAGATTATCTATTTGTAATATCTTACGTTGCATTTCCTTGTATTTATTTGCTGTTACATCAATGCCAAAATTAGAGTATGATATTAAAATTGGCATACCTGTATATTATAATTCATTCTCTTTTTTATACTTGATGCACAATTTATGCAACTTTTTGTGTCAGCATATTTATTACATCAAAAATTATATACAGAAATTATAATTTTATATTTCAAGAATTTCATGCACTGAGCAAAAGCTGCATTTTTTTCGCTTTTTTTCAAACGAAATTTCCATGTATTTTGTATAACTTAAAATTATCTTTTTTTTAAATATCAAGAAGTAACTGTGAATTTAGTTTCAGAAGCTGGCCATTCCGACAACCTATGTCTCTTCAGTGGAAATAAATCTGGGAAAGTAATACCCAAAATATGTGAAAAATCTGATGGAGAACAAATTACCATTTCGATCTAAATGGAAAGGCCAAAAACCATGGCTTAGAGCAGAGCTATGCTAGAGTGAAACAAAACTTTCTTTAATTTAGATATTGCAAGTTTTGAAATAAAATCGGTTTTCAGGCAAGCATCGAAGTAATGGCTGGGTCGGTGAATACCCTCGAGGACTAACAGTCCACCAGCAGAGGCATTCGGACAATGGTAATAAATGACAAAATATCGAAGTTACTGTAAATTTAGTTTCTGCAACAGGCCATTTCGACAACTTATGTCTCTTTAGGGGAGATCAATCAAAACATTTGGAAATCCATAAACCAAAAAATGTGCAAAATCTAATAGATGACGAATAAGCATTAGGATCTAAGTAAAAAGCAGCGACAGGGTATTTTCTTATACAATCACTTCATTGGTTTAAGTGATATACATATATTCTGACCAATTACGACTCGCATTCATTTTCATCTTTTGCGGATTCGGATACACCAGAAAAGGCAATACTTTCTTATTTAAATAGTGATGTATAGCATCATAAACAAAGAATGAAATGATATGGAGTAAATGCAGACGAGATAAAGCCCATACAAATATACTGTACAGCAACGCTTTATTGCTGTTTTTCATCTTTAAGTCAACTTTCATTTTTGAAGTAAAAACGTTGTTACGAAATGAATTATTGAAGTGAAAAAAAAAATTCTGATCTTATGATTTAAACATTATAATTCACGCTCAAACTCCAATTGTTAATGTTGACACTTTCGATTGAAAGTTATGATTATTCATTTTCAGCTTTGCGCATGACAGTGCAATACAAACATTATATAAGAAATATAAGAACATGAGTTGATTTTACATACTTTGTGCATTCTGATAATGACCGTCTTGCAACTTTTGTAGTGAAGTATCATCTATCACCTTGTGAATTATTCCTGTAAAATTATCCATTACAGCAGAGCCCATGAAAACAGCTATGTAATATAAACCTATCATTAGACATAAGAAGAATATAACATGGACGATTTTTGTTATAAATAGTGCATTTCTAATTTGTGTCTCCATATATGGATATGACAAGAACTATTTTTTTCAATCTATTACATTTCAGATTAAAGTTAAAGTTTTATCAAAAGAAACATGTTTGACAACATTTTACATTAATATTGGAAGGATTTTATATGCATAATAAACTTACATAATTATTTGAATAAGGATTGTATGACATTTTTCCCACTGATGACTTATAAAACAACGGCAGTAGAATACCGAAGGAACAAAGGGGTGAAATTCACAAAAATCGAAGTCCAAAGACAGGGCAAAAACGAGAACACAGAAAACAATGACGTTAGACACAAAAACAATGACGTTAGAAAGAATCAAATCACAGAAATAGAAATTACATCATTCAGAACAAAGGCACTCACAGTGTGAACTCCAGTAAAACTGAGAGTGACATCAGGTGCTCCGGAAGGGTTAGCATGTCCTGCTCTGTTAACAGCACCCGTAACACTGTTAGTGATTCATTCCGAGTAATAACAAAGTTGCCGAACATATTTCTCAGGAGCCGAAATTCAAAGGACAAAAAGACAAAGCACGTGCAAACTCGCGCAAAAAATGTCCTTACATGGTTCAGGCATTTCAAGGGAAATGATGGGCGCACCAAACCTCCCCTTCCGTTGTCGGGATTTTACTTCTTTTAGAGTCTTTCCATGGTGTCCAACCTAATTGGTTGGAGAAATCCTAATTTGCTTGGAGCAAAATCGTTTCTGTATCAATCTGGGTTTATATTAAGAGCATTTTAGTTGATAAATGTGTTCCCTTACGGCAATAATTATATAATTGAATCTTTTTTCATTCAATAGCTGTTCAAAATATTAAAGATTTCAAAATTTATTGAAGAAAAACCGTTTCGAAAAATCGCAGAAGTTCAAAATGTAGGTCGTTGATGTTTTTCTTCAACAGCTTTCGAAATCTTATACATTTTGAACAAATATTGACTGAAAAGGGTGCATTTATTTAGTCACTACCGAAAGGTAACATTTTTATCAATTTAAACGTTCTTAGTAACTTTACACAACTCCTATACAAACGACTTTGCTCCAACCAAATCAGGACTTCTCCAACAAATAAGGTTAGACCCCCTGCTTTCTGCAGTTCACAATATAGGCGTATAAAAATGTGTCGTCAACAATTCTGAAATAAATTGGTTTCAAAAGTTAAACTGGTGCACAGAAATGGCGAATATATGTGTATCTTATTCTTACTTTGACAGTTGATTGATGTCTGGTTTTGCTGGTCATAACGACGAAAGAAGTACTAAGGGTACTTAAATTGGAATATCCAGAATAATGAATAAGAAATATAATACGTGGAACAATTTTTGAACTTACCCATATCTACATTGTTGTTCCATAATTTAACGACAAAGACATTTTTTACAGTGCATTTCATACAAAATCACATCTATTTCAAAAAATTATTGAGAAGTCATTTCCCAACGGATTTTGAAGAAAATTATTTCAAAAGATTACATAGATGTTAATTGTTTATTTGTTCAAAGTTTTAGCTGCATAAAATTTAGTTTTGCCATGATTTAATTATTTAAATTGTGAGAAAATAAAAAAGGCAATAACAATAATTATGCCAAAACAAACAAATGAAATTAAAGCAATGTTCTGTCTTATGAAACAAATTTCACCAAAATTTGGCAAGCAACAACTTCACAATAATTTTTTTTAAAAAGATTCGATTTTAGATGAAATGCACAGCAAAAAATTACTTTGCCGTTAAATTATGACACAACACTGTACATGTGACATGTAGTCGAGACGACCAAAATTTTAATCATTCTTTTATAAAACAAAGGCTGCAAGAAATTTCAAATGTTTTCTTTTTTATCACAAGCGTTGTTATCTGGATAAATGTTTTCAAAAGAAACGGGTTTGACAACTTTTCTCATAGATATTATCACCTTACATAATATCATTACATGGCTCTTAATGAATAAAAAACAGATTTCATGACATTTAAATTTTTTGAAAGTCATTTCATACAAAATCACCACATGAGGTAACTGGTGCTTATTATTTTCGCAGTTTATTTTCACCTTTGAATTACAGTCGATTACAAGGTACGATAGTGATATTCAATGGCATATTGCATATAATTTCTAAATGTATACAGTTTCACAAACTGATACTATCTCTTATGCATTGCTGTGTCATTATCTTTTTTTTTTTGGCGCCTCCTTCGATTTCATTATGCTCTTAAGACTTCCGCGTTTTATTTTAGTTTTCATTATTTAGCCCTTGAGCACAATAAATGGGACGCTGTTTGCCAAAATACAAATTATGCTCCTAATGAGTAGATCGGGAAGTAGTTTTTGAAAAGGTCTATTCATAAAAAACTATTACACTCTGCATGTCTGTTCAAAAACTGTTCTCAGAACTACGAATTTGATTCTAAGTTAGTTAAGTACCGACATACTATAAATTCACTATAGATGGCTTGTGCAGGTCAAATCTATACATTGAAAAGACCATAAACCGATACATTTATAAAAGCTGATAAAATAGCAAAAAATCCACTTAGGACAGAGGTATTGAAGAATGAGATACTCCTTAGTTTTTAGCGAATTTCCAAAATTTATATTATGCATGTTTCAAAACAAAATCGATATTTGACCCAGTACGCGACTATTTAAATATCCTCGAGGATTTACAGGTGACCATTAGAGGCATCCACCCAGTGCTAACAAGCTGAAAACATAGTACCATCTATATACACATGTATATAAACTTCAATCCCACATTCCTTTCTGCTGTAGTCCAATTTCATCGATATCGTCGTTGCCGTACAAACCATGCCTTTGATTTAATCAGTCAAGTAGTGATGGCACTATTCAAAACTGTGTTCTCACAGTTAAATATTAGAATTATAGTTTTCATAACGAGAAAGAATTGTATATCGATGGATATCAACTAGAGTTATGTAATTTTAAAATATAATAAACGAGCCTTTGGGGAGTTTATTATATTTGAAATTACATAACGAGAGTTGATATCCAGCGATATAGAATTCTTTCGAGTTGTTAAAACTATTTCTCTTATGATTTTCATAATATTTAGTGCCGAACTGCTGTTTTTGTTTCAAACAACAACACCGTTGCTAGGTAACGTTAATCACGGCCAACGAGATTTCACAGTTATCCAATAAAAACGTCGAAAAAATAATAGCACATCACGCGTGATCTGTTATTACTTGGAGCTCGACCAATGAAATTCCTGTAAAAGCGATTCAACAAGTTCATATCTAACTCCAGCTTCAAAGTCTCGTTATGTACCACAAATACCTATTCGTGCAAGGAATAGATAATGAGCGTGCATCATAAGAGAATTAATCTTAACTAGACTAAATTTTTTTTCCGTAGTGCGACAGTGTTCTACCAGCAGACTATGCTCCTTTAGCTAGCCGGCAGATCAGCGGCGAGCACCCCTTGACCCATCTTTCAAAATTACGTATTGTCATATTCTCTCCTTTCAAGATTGTGGTCATGAAGTAAGTAGTCTACCTGTATTAGGTTTTATTCGAATGTTTACTATACTATAGGGAAACGGGACAGATAAAGGGGAGGTTTGGGTACCCATAAACTGGTTTAATCATACCGCTGGCTTTTGCTAGTGCCGGTACCAAGTCCGACTGTCCCGAGTTCCTGTCGTTGTTTACGTTTGTCTTTTGTCTTATTTGTGTTTTTCCTGTGTAGTTCTCTATCAGATTGTGGCATGTAATTATAATTTTCAGCCATTTTAGGTGTTTCCTGTTGTCCCTTTTATTTAATATGTGTTAACTTTGTTGTAATTGGTTATAACATTAATGCTTTTGCAAGATCGGTAAAATCTATTATTTGCTACGTACCAAGTTACTCTAAATAACAAAATACCGATGTTACTGTCAATTTAGGTTCTGCATATGCGCATTTCGAAAACTTGAATGATGTATAAAGATTTCCCTGGAAGATCGTGGCTTGTAATTGTAATTTTCGGCCATTGTAGGTGTTTCCTGTTATCTTTTCTACATAAATAAAATCTGATAGAGAACAAAAAAAAAAGAAATAACTAAAAACTGAAGTTCCTTCAAATGGTCAAACGTTTGTCTGATTAGAGCAGATCGAATCGAAACTTTTTAAAAACAATAAACTGAAAATTAGAGAACAAATAACCAAAATCAGCTAAGGACACAGCTTCACATTAGGGAGATTTAAAAAAATATGAATATTGCAAGTTTCCAAATAAAATGGGTTTTCGGACCTTCACCGAAATAGTGGATTTCTCCTCTAATGAAATACAAGGGACCAACAAATGCTCTGCAATATGGGACCTACAATATGGATTAAAACTAAACAGACAAAACAATTGAACATAACTAAAACTTTAATTATATAAGCACTAACAAAGTGAGCTCAAACAAAGACAAATTGAGATTCATCAGACGCTCTTTAAAAATAAGGACAGTATGTTCAGAATATCATTGCTCTGATTTACCTTAAATATTTCTTACTATTGTTTAGTTTTTATTGTTGTATTTGTAGTGTTTGCTCTCTTGTGGTTGCGTAGCGTCTTTTGTCTACCATCTCCTGGTGTTCTTACATTTGCCTTGTCTCTGGACTTTGATTTATGTAATCTTGTTCTTTGTTCCTTCGGTATTCTACTGCTGTTGTTTTGTTCATTACAGGAGATTGTAAAGTTCAGTCATGGGAAATCAGTGCTACAGAAAAAATGCCATAAACATGTTTTGGAGGCTACTAAAATAATTACATAATTTTATAAATGTAACAAAGGGGATAACAGGATACATCTACAATACAATGGCTGAAAATTACAGTCACATGCCACAACTCTTCTCTTAAAGTTGAGACCAAAATTGCATTGTTTGGATCAAACAATTATTAGTTTTATTAATGGGAGGTCTTTTTCCAAACTCTATTAGTTCAGCTGCAACAAAAATATAACAGATAATTAAACAATTATTAAAAAACGATATATTCCCTGTTATGTAGTTACTATACATGTATAGCAGTGAGTCTGCTACGGAGAAATGTCACGTTGTGACGGAGATGAGCAACCCTATTCCCTGTTATGTAGTAACTATACATGTATAGCAGTGA